>CAUYRH010060714.1:0-40389 GCA_963574655.1 Perodicticus potto
GGGCACCTGTAGTCCCAGCTACTTGGGAGGCAGAGGCAAGAGACTCGCTTGAGCCCAGGAATTGGAGGTTGCTGTGAGCTGTGATGTCACAGCACTCTATCCAGGGTGACAGCTTGAGGCTCTGTCTCAAAAAAAAAAAAAAAATCACAACTATTGTCAATTCTACTATGGCCTGTTGTCTGTATTCACATTTGAAGAAAATCTAGATTTCAGTTAGAGATTAATAAAAATAAAGCTGTAATTTCTTTTTGACATTTAAATTAATGAGCCCCTAGAATTCTATCTTAGGAGATATTGGGGGTCCGTGGAAAAGAAACTTTTATCTGGAACAAGACTTCCCAAAGTGTGCTTCAAGGCTCCACAGACCTTCAGGACCATGACACATCAGTCTCATTAATAATGCTAACTCCATTTGTCATTGATTTAGCCTATAAGTGACAAATAGGATGTTAACTAACATAGCCATCGCAGTCTCATACCTGTCTGGTAGCAGAATAATTTGGCACACCTTAGTCATTTGGCTATCTGTTCCAAAAGCCTTGAAATGGCACAGGTGCCCTTTCCCTTCCCCAGCAATTCTGCCACTAGAAGGCATTCTGAGAAACCAATGAGACATGTGCAAAGCTTTAAGTACAAAAATGTTCATGCCTAGTTGTGCAAGAAATGATACACAGTCAATAAAAGATGATGTATTGCCACAAATACTGACATGAAAAGATGACAAACACAATGTAAAAGCAGTATGGGGCGTAGAAAAATAATTGCACATGAATATGTTTGGAAGGGTATACACTAACTCTTTCTTAGTGGTAATTTCTGGTGATTTAATGATCATTTCGTATACGCATTTTCTTTTCTTTCTTTTCTTTTTTTTTTTTTTTTTACAACAAAAGTATATTATTTGTGTAAGTAAATGGAAAAAAATGGTGGAGAGGTGAGCAGAAATGTTGTCATGTCGAATACTTATTACTTTGGGAAATTATTTCCTGGGGAGAATTTCTTTCTGAATATATTCTTACTCATCCAAACACTAGGTGCCAATCACTACCCCAGATACTAAAAATGTGAAATTGAACAAAACAAGGTGCCTTACCTCATGGAAGTTACTTTTTAGCACAGGAGGTAATTATCCAAACAACAAATTCAGAAACAACACTGTATTGGGCAGAGACGAACGCTTTGAAAAAACATAAAACAAACTGAGCTCATAAGGAATAGATAGAGCAAGGGAAACTTCTCTAAACTGAGGGATAGGCCTTTAATGGAATATTAAGTACAAAGACAGCAAGAGCCAGCCTTGTATAGATCCAGATGAGGGAAGAACAATCCATGCACAATAAAGCAGATTCAAGGCCCTGGAGCAGTAATGGCCTTGGCCTATTTGGTGAAAAGAAAGAAGATGAGTGTGTCTGAAATGCAGCGAGAGAGGCAGAAAGTGGCACCAGATAACATTGACATAGTCAAGAGTAAAATTACTTAGGGTCTTGAGACAATGGTGACCATGGTTAGGAGTCTCAATGTTATTATAAATGTGTAGTAGATAGAATTATTGCTCATATTTCTTTGCTACATGAACAAGTATCTCACATCCCTACCCCATGTGGGAGGAGTGTGCTTACTCAATCCTTGAATTTGGACTTGGCCAGGTAACCTGCTTTGGTCAATGATCTGCTGACTAAATGATGATATAAACAAGAGCTTGGAATGTGCTTGCGCAATTAGGTTTGTTTTAGGGCTGGGCTCCTCCCATTGCCATAAGAAAAACACATTGGAGGTAGCTTAGTGGCCCCAAAGGAATGGGAGATGTGGCAACCAGGCCCAAACCATACATGCAGCCTAGAGCCAAGTTCAGCTCTGTCCAAACAGGATCTGAAGAATTATCCAGCCAGATCACAGGCAGGGGAATGGGA
Organism: Perodicticus potto; assembly: GCA_963574655.1. Lineage (NCBI taxonomy): Eukaryota > Metazoa > Chordata > Mammalia > Primates > Lorisidae > Perodicticus > Perodicticus potto. Next base: position 1,911 of record CAUYRH010060714.1, read on the forward strand.
AAAAATGGCTATTGCCTTAAGTCTCTGCACTTTGGGGTGGCTTGTTCTCCAGATGCCTCACCATACAGAGAAGGACATCAGCAGCACAGAGAACAATACAGCATCATTTCAAGGCAGAGAAAAGAAGCTAAGAGTCAGTACAGGAGCAGCCAGCTGAATCAGAATCTGCCACCATTGTTGTAACAGCTGTCAAATATGAGGAGAAAACAGAAAGTCCTGGATACTACTGCACTCGGTACTGGCAAGATCTGATTTACAGTTTTTTCTTTCTTTTTTCTTTTTCTTTTTTTTTTTTTTTTTTTGTGGGGGTGTAATGTCTTACACAAGATCTGATTCACATTCTTAAAAATTATTTTTATTATAGTGTGGAGAATGAATTGCAGGGATAAAGGTAAAAAGAAATAGGGAGGCCAACCGAGAGGCTAACATATTTGCCCTGGTGAGAGATAATAATGGTACAATTTATTGCAATGGCAATCACCAGGAAAGGAGAAAGTTTAGGATTAGCAGGAGAGAGTCCCAGATAGCTGCTCCTGGGTGGGGACCTAATTTTATGAGAAACACCTTTAATTGCCAGTCCTCCCCCTGGAACTGAGACACTCTGCTAAGTGCTAACATTTTTCCCTCATCGATAGTGGTGCTTCCCACAGAGCTGTATGGAACAAAGTTCTTCCATCATCCTCAGACTGGGCCTCTATATTGAAAGCAGTTTAGGTCTGGCCTCCTTCTAGAACAATGGTTCTCAACCTTCCTAATGCTACTGTAGCAACAAAAATAATTTTATGGTTGGGGGACACCACAGAATGAGGAATTATATTAAAGGGTTGTGGCATTAGGAAGGTTGAGAACCACTGTTCTCTTCTCAGAACTGAGCAGCCATACTCCCTCCAATCATTTTTCTCTTATCTGCTCTCCCCTGGATCTGCATCACTCATGGCTGGTACATGTCCCGACCCTGTATACCACAAGGGCAGGTGTCCTTTCTTCTATACCATCCAGTGTCTAGAACTATGTCCTCAAATAGGAGATGCTGTGTGAACTTTGATGAATTGAATTGACTATTCAGCTATTGTATTGTTTTCCAAGTCTGCTCATTTCCTATTCACTCGACCTAGGTTCTTTTTGAAAAAGTTCTAGTCATAGGTGGTACCTGTGGCTCATCGAGTAGGGCGCCAGCCCCATATACCTAAGGTGGCATGTTCAAACCTGGCCTCGGCCAAACTGCAAAACAGAAAAATAGCCAGGCGTTGTGGCGGGCACCTGTAGTCCCAGCTACTCAGGAGGCTGAGGCAAGAGAATTGCCTAAGCCCAGAAGTTGGAGGTTGCTGTGAGCTGTGTGATGCCATGGCACTCTACCGAGGGTGAGAAAGTAAGACTCTGTCTCTACAAAAAAAAAAAAAAAAAAAGTTCTAGTCAAATAACCAAAACTAAGCTGATATTTCACTTTGAACGAGATATAAGAACTCAGGTAGAAATCCTAAAACTTAATACAACAGAAAAGACCCCAAGATGAATAAAAATAGAGGCCCAGGAAATATTTTGTTTCCCCAATTGCTATCTTTTCTTTGGTTTCACTGGGAATCACGTTGATTTGTTACCTAGCAACATAGAGCTTATCATTGGGCAATTTACAACCATTTCTCATTTGTCTTCATTTGTCCAATCAGATCTGATCATAAATAAAATCTGCACACAATCCACTCACTTCTGTTTGTAATTAGAATCTGTCTCCATCAGGGTAAGGACATTAACAGTCTTGCACTTTGCATGTGTTGATTTACTTGTGCATTTTTGTCATTTTCCAACACACTTCCACTCACTGGTTTACACGATTCCATCTGTCTTGATTCCCTTCAGCAAAATTCTATCTTTTGTTGTGAGTTGCTATCAATCCAGGTGTCTTTGTATGAAATTTGCAGGTCATCTGCACTCATTTATTCTGAGCATATCATCTGTGCAAGGTGAGTTAATTTTGCAGTGTAGGGCTAATGTTTAACAAAGCTTCTTGCCTCTTTTCTATCACGTCAGCTATCTTTGCCTACTGAAGTCCATCCCACCACAATTTTTTGAAGTGTAGTGTGCATGAGTTTTTGTGTATCTTGCATTTTTCCCCCTTATTCTGTTAACAGCAATTGCATTCCACTGGAAATTCCAACCATAAAGTCATGGGTTGGGCTGAAGATTAGATTACTCTATACCTTTGGCCATAGAAACAGGCACTAAAAATAGGAAAAGAAAAATTACTCACTGTGTCAGGGTTGCTTCCTGGTCACTGTGCATGGTTCAGGGTGGGCCTTCTACATAAGTCAGACCAATCTTTCAAGAATTGTCCAAGTGAATCTGATAAAGAGGGTCCCTTCTCCTCTCACCTTTCTAAAATAGAGTTTTACAAACCCAGTATTTCCCATGGCCATCTCTCCAGCCACATGGAGAAGGGCCATCTGCAGTACTAATAGCAGAGCAAACACAGAAGGGCAAAGAGGTTATGTATAGATAGCTGCTGAAACCAAAATAGAATAAGGGCATGAGAGAGAAAGGGAAGAGAAAGGATGGAGGGGGTGAGACAGAACATGAGAGAACATTGTTGGCATTCCAGTCCCTGTTTCCAATCACTGAGGGTTCAAATTTGCCCTGATTCCTTTGATCATATGATTGATGCCAACATTCTTCCCATAAAGCCAATATTTTCTTTAAGTGTGATCAAGTTGAGTTTCTCTCAAGGGTACTGACTTATACAGTTTTATAATTCATAAACCTACAAAACAGTTAAGCACTCTTTAATTTAAAAGGCAATTTCACATTTATTATCTGATTGAATCCTCATAAAAATCCCCAAATGCTCGGAAGTAGTTAGTGTTGAGAAAACTATACCCATTTTATACATGAAAAACAGAGATGCAGAAAAATGACTTGCTGCTTTGTTATGCAGCCAATGGGGACAGGACTTCCGACTCTATATCCAGAGCTTTTCATGGGGCAGGAGTTACCTCCCAAGTCAGATCATGGCTGTAGACCCAAGGTGGAGTGAATAGAGCTGCAGAGAAACATCTGCCTCAGGAGCCTTCCAGACACTCTGGAAATGTATCAAGTTGGGACGATAAGACACATTCAGATACAGTTATAACTACAAATAAAAAGATTGGCTTTATATAGACAGAACTGAAGTAATTATTGCAGCAGTCCTGGGCTGGGGTCATCAGAGAATAAGGAATTCAGACTGGCAGGAGGAGGGAGAGAGTATCTTGGGTCCCAGAAACACTGTGGGCAGGCTGGGCACCCATAGCACAGTGGTTATGGTGCTGACCACATGAGCTGAGGGTGGCGGGTTCGAAACTGACCCAAGCCCACTAAAAAACAATGACAACTGCAACAAAAAAATAGCTGGGCATTGTGATAGGCATCTGCAGTCCCAGCTACTTGGAAAGCTGAGGCAAGAAAGTTTGAGGTTGCTGTGAACTGTGATGCCATGGCATTTTACCCAGGGTAACATAATGAGACTCTGTCTCAAAAAAAAAAAAAAAAAGAAAGAAAGAAAGAAAGAAAGAAAAGAAAAGGAAAGAAACACCATGCAGGCTCAGAACAGGAGTGCTGCAGGTGTGTTATGGGAACATATGTGGCTGGAGGATGGGGGTGCTTGGCAATTTTACCTTCTAAATACATCTTGAACCCTTCCATTTCTAGCCTATTCCTTGGCCACTGTTCTCCTTCATCTCTCACCTGGACAACTGCAGTGGCTTCCTAGCTGTTGTCCCCACATCCTCCCTTGCATTGAAGTCTATTTGTCACATGCAGCCCAAGTAATCTTTGAAAAAGTCAAATTTAAGTGTCCTTGAAAAAGACCACCTATGAGTATCCTGTGTTGTCTAAGCTCCAGCCACAGTGAATGTCAGTTTGTTGGTATGATGAGTCTTGTTCTTTCTGGCCATGGGACATTTGCACTTGTTCCTCCTCTGCCAGTAGTGTTTCTCTGCCTCTTTCTATCACTCTCTGTCTTCCTCTCTATCTCCTTCCTCCTTTATCCACTTATTCAAGGAATAAAAATTGAATAATTGGGTCAATCTTATGTACCAGAAAGGCAGGTTTAAAATAGCCATTAAGAACAAGGATTATGGAGTCAAACTACTGTACTGAAGCCTGGTTCTGACACTTAACACCTGTGTGATCTTTGAAACATTACTAAGATTCTGTCTCCCTTTTATTATACTTGTAACTATGTCAGTCATTGAAACTTAAATGAGCATATAGTAAAGAAAATATCAATGTACTGCATAGAAAGGGTTGTATAAGTGTAACAACCATTGCAGCTGAATTCTACCCACTGTTAGGATGTCAAAGTAGATGCATGGCCATGACGAAGCTTTCTCTAAACCAGGATTAGGCTGGGCCCCATTCTGTGAAATCACTCTGTTTTTTATTTCATTTATTGTGCTCACCTTACTTTAATCCATATTTCTTCTTGGATTATAAATCCCAAGGATGCAATAATCACATCTGTTTTGTTCCCTAATTTGTTGAAAAATTCTATTACTTTTTTTTTAAACTCAGAATAGGAGTTAAACATTTATTTATGAGTAAATCAAGGTCAAAACGATTATCTCTGTGAAAAATAAGTTAGGGCTTCACCTATATCCAATGTGCTTTTCTGGTTTGGAAAAGACAAGGGGACCCTTTCATTTTAGGCCGGGGATATCTGTAGCACTTGCCTCTTAAATGTGATTTTGCCAGCCCTTAGTATCACCTAAAATAGTGATGACCTAAACAGCTTCTGAGAGGTTTGCCTTCCCCATCTGAGGACACGTGGGTCAAACTGTGACTCATGGCAATGGGTGAAATATGACAGGTACCCACTGACACCAAGACTTTAAAAGATACCACAAGAGATATCACAAAAACCAGGCCAAGGTATGATGAGGACCTACACTGACAGGAAAGGACATACATATTTTCAAATGTCAGAGCAAAGGAACATCAGTGTTTCCAGGCAAAGGGCACAGAAGCTTAAAAAGTCAGAAAGGAGAGGAAGGGGCAAGATGGCCAACTGGAAGTAGCTTCCAAAAGAGGCTCCTATCCAAAGGGAAGGATAATGTCCAGGTAATGCCCAATTAACCAGAAGACTGGGAGCCCGGCAGACAGAAAAGTGATAACTACAGTTCACCTCTGCTGAGGCAAGCTGCAACTCTAAGAAAGTAAGCTTCAGGTACAAAATTCATCTGAAAGGAAAAGTATCCATCCCCTCCCCCAAGAAAGCTGTGGTCTTTTTTGATTTTTGTTTCCTCCCTTTTTTCTCTTCGTTTGCTCCTGCAGGTTTTCCACAGATGAATGGTCAACCATGGACCTCTTGTCTCACCCCATGGGTGAGTGCTGTGGGAAGTGGGTACTGCTTCCCCAGAGGGACCCTGCTATGACTCTGAACACTCTCTTGCTAGGCAGAAAAATTGAACTAAAGTTTTCCCTGCCATTCTTACCTGATGAACCAGGAGTCTATCCCCTGCTGAGAATGTGAGAGGAGGTTCTTAAGCAGCACCACTCCCTTGTCAGCTGGACCAAGCCCCTTGCCTCAGAAGAGATTCAGGGGGCTGCACCGAGCTTCCCCTCCCAACCTCCTGCCTGGCCAGGCACTCTGCCTCACACATGCCACCCCCCAGCAGGCCACACCACCTGAGCAAGTGGGCCCACCCCCGCCAGGGACTCCAGGGACTCTGCCAACCATGAGTGACCCCCACATGGGCCATGCCCTCAGGGCACCCAAGCCCTCCTCTGCCAGGGTCACCCCAGCCAAGGACTCCAGGAGATGCACAACCCATGTCCTCCCCCCTGGTGCCCTCCCTGCCTCCACAAAGGACCCATCCATCTGGCCAGGGTCTCGAGAAGCCATGCGACCTCACACCCTCCCTCCGGTGTCCTCCCTACCTCTGTGCAGAGCCCTCTGCCCAGCCAGAGACTGCTGGAGCCATGGGCTCTCTTTGCCAGTCACTGGGAGCCAGGCACTCCCAGAACTGTGTGCACTTTCCCCAGTCTTCCTGCTAAATTCATGTGTTCCATGCTCCACTCCAGAGCTGCTCCCACAAGCAGAGCTCTCTGGCTGGGACAGCCCCAGAGGAGCTACACTGGGTCACTTCCTACAAATATCCAGCAACAATAGAGTAATCTCGATGGGGTCTAATCTTGGAGAGACACCTCTCCAACCCTGAGGATGGCTAGAGACAACGTTGAAAACCAATCATTAGGCAGAATCAATGGAAACACTCTGGCAACATGAATAATTAGAGTAGATCAACTCCCCCAAGGAACGATAAGGCAGACACAGACCAAGATCCCATGCATAAACAAATGGCTGAGATGTCCGAAATCAAATTTAGAATCTGGATAGCAAATAAGATCAACAGAATGGAGGAAAGATGGAACTAGAATTTCAAGCAGTAATCCAAAAGATGTCTCAATAATTCAACCAATTCTAAGACAAAATGACCAAATATTTTGACACATTAAGACAAGAAATTGCAGCCCTCGATGATCTGAGAAATACAGTAGAATCCCTCGGTAACAGAATGGAGCAAGCAGAGGATGGATTTCTACATTGAAGACAGACCTTTCCAACGCTCCCAAATGTTTAAAGAGGAAGAGAAATAGAAGGCAAAAACGGATCATTCTCTCAGAGAGCTCTGGGATAACTCAAAGAAACCAATATTCATCTTATAAGGATCCCTGAAAGCGATGAAGTGACTTCACAGGACACAGAATCCCTTCTTCTTGAGATTATGAAAGAGATCTTTTCAGACATGCCAAGAGACTCTAAAATTCAGATAAAAGACAGTTTCAGAACCATAGCATGACTCAACCCAAATAAGACATCCACCAGGTACATCATAGTTAACTTCACTAAAGTTAATACAAAGGAGAAGATTCTGAAAGCAGTAAAATGCAAGAAAACCATAACTTACAAGGGGAAGAATATTAGAATAACTTCAGATCTCTCTGCTCAAACCTTTCAAGCTAGAAGAGGATGGTCATTGAATTTTAATCTCCTAAAACAAGAAAACTTTCAACCCAGGATCCTGTATCCAGCTAAACGGAGTTTCTTTTTTTTTATTGGAGACAGAGCCTCAAGCTGTCACCCTGGATAGAGTGCTGTGGCATCACAGCTCACAGCCACCTCCAATTCCTGGGCTCAAGTGAGTCTCTTGCCTCCACCTCCCAAGTAGCTGGGACTACAGGCGTCTGCCACAACGCCTGGCCATTTTTTGGTTGCATTCATCATTGTTGTTTGGCGGGCCCAGGCTGGGATTCGAACTCGCCAGCTCAGGTGTACGTGGCTGGCACCTTAGCCTGTTGAGCCACAGGCGCTGAGCCGCTAAACTGAGTTTCATTTACGATGGAGAAATTAAATACTTTAATGACATCCATATGTTGAAAAAATTTGCTGTATCTAAACCAACTCTCCAGGATATTCTCAGACCTATCATCCATAATGACCACCGTAATCCTCCACCACAAAAGTAAACTCACTCAGAAACTTTCGATGAAATTCCAATTTCCACAATGGCTAAAAGATTAAAAATGTCCACTGGACTTTCAAAAAGGCTTATCATTATTCTCAATTAATGTGAATGGATTAAATTGTGCTCTAAAGAGGCACAGGGTGGCTAACTGGATACAAAAACTTAGACCAGATATCTGCTGCATACAAGCATCTCATCTTACCTTAAATGTACTGGATTTTTAACAAACATTTCTCCCCCATCCCAGGGGATCAAGGTAGGGCAGGGCATCTTCTCCCAAGAACAGAAATGGAAATGAAATGGCTGTGATTTATTCGGCACCTCCCATTGTGCATTGGGTGTCATGCACATTACTGCTCCTCACAGGGTACAAGAACTCAATGCACCTGCTCTCTGACCTCTACGTTCCTCCCAGTGTCACAATACCACTGCATCTCAGTCCCCTCACTCCAACACAATAATCCAGAGTTAGATTTTTGGCATTAGAACTTGGCTTTCTGTTCTGAGATCATGAAAGGCTGGCTTTTCTTTTCTTTATAGTTAATTTATATTTGTGATTGTGTCCTTAGGATAGTTCTTAGAAGCAGACGTGATGAGTTCATAGGTATACATATGCTTAAAGCTTGTGACACCTTTTACCAGATTGCACTCCAGGAAATACATACTGTATATATTTCCTCCTTTTCCTACATTGATTACCATCATTCTAACATTTTTTTCTTTTTGCAATCTTCTTTCAACTTCTTTGATTTCTCCAGAGGTTAAATTTTTTGGTCAGGTTTGTTGCCCCCACCTCTCTGTTTTTTTCTCTGTCGAATGACCTGTTCATCATATTTGCCTATTGTTTTACTGGATGTTTCCTGCTTTCTTCATAATGTATAAGAGCTCTTTGTCTATTACCACCTACAGCCTCTTCCATGACCAAAAGAACGAAAGTTACATGGATACTTTGATCCGACGTCTGCAACTGTATTCTCGCAACCTAGAACATCTGGTAGAGGAAAGGACACAGCTGTACAAGGCAGAGAGGGACAGAGCTGACAGACTCAACTTTATGTTGCTCCCAAGGTAAGGCGAGGCCTCCTGCTGATGTGGTTTCCCACCTTTTTATAGCCTGGCTTCATAGTTCAACCCTGCAACCTCCAGCATATCTGTCTAGCATTGTTTTACTTTGTATCTACATAGGATTATTTTCCTTTTGCATATCCTTCAGCATATTATGAGGATTAAAAATGCATGTTACCTTGCTAAACTTTGATTCAATTTGTACTCTGAACAAACTTTGTGTGGTACAGTGAAAGGAACATGGACCAAGGAGCCCCTCCAACCAACCTGGGTTCCAACACCTTTTTGCCACTTTATTAGCCCATGACCTTAGGCCAGTCATTGTCTGTCTTTCTTCATTGTCAAAATGGAAATCAAAGTTTTTCTGCAGGATGTGTGAGCTATAAGACACTTTTGGGAAGTTAGTGATAGTTTCCTTGATTTCCTCTTTTCACCACAAGAAGCAGCCAAGTTACAAGAAGTAGAAGCCGTCTTTGGAGGGAGAGATAGGGGAAACCCATCAGATGTCTCACCACAGAGGTATCTGTGTGCCAATCTCTATTTGTGAAGCAATATTACAGCAAAGGCAGAAGAGAAAGGAAGTAAGATTGAAACCCCCAAAGAGATGAAAGGTTTTTAAGTGTCGGGTAATAACTGAGGGATGTTATGATAAAACAGGAATTAAAATGTGAAGAGCGAGGAAATGTGCTGCACTCACAACTGGGCACAAGTGAGAAGCAGTATCCTCTTTTCAGGAAAGTGGAAGAGGCTGTGCTATTCCACTGAGGATAAACTCGGCAGTCCAGCTGTGGTTAAAATCATAGAAATTGAGGTCAGCGAGGTCTGGCTTCAAAGTGTGGTCTACCACCCACTTCTGATGCACCATCTTGGGCAATTTACCTAAATCCTCCAAGCCTCAGTTTCCCATTTATATTTCCAGGTGCCTCTAAGAATTCCTTGAGATGATGTGCAGGAAATAAAGTACTTAGCACAGTGCCTGAAAAACATCGCTGGTGGTTATGATACCTGACAACTATTGGTTTTATATATTACTTGTATTGGTCATTATTTTATTTTGAACCTTTGCTTCATTTAGAATATCAGCTCTAATATCAATGTGGTGCAATCCAAAGACTGAAGGGTGAGACATTGCTGAGTGAATCAAAGATTCTGAGATCATATGAGCTGTTTCCTAAATAAAAAAATAATTTCTATATGCCTGAGTTAAGAAGTAGGGCCTCTGTCCAGTTAATGATCTGGGCTGGAGGACAGCCTAATGCAGAACCCATGTGCCCTCGGAGCACCTGGGCACAGGCTGGGAATAAAACCTTGGGAATAGGCTGGAGCCTTCACATTACCACAGGGATGGCATATCTGTCAGAGCTCCACAAATGCTAGTTGTGTAGTGCACAATTCCTTGTCTAGTGTTCAATGCTGAGTTGTGACAGAAACAGCATCCTGGTTGTCTGGCTGCCTTTTGGGGTTTTGAAGCTGGTGGTTTTAACCAATAATGTCACTCAAATGGTTTGAAGCAGCTGGCTGACCCCTCAACTTTTTCCTAGCCTGGGTTCTGTATGCCCTTCTGACCACTAGATGGTAGCTGTTTTTATTAGCTTGCCTGTGGTTATATGTATAACAAAAGTCTCTTCAGGAGCGACAACACACCATGGCTCAGGCACAATCACTTTGATTATTTATGTTTGAATTCTCTATATTTGCAAAATAAAACTAAAACATGCATGAGCAATAAGTAGAAGGATCAGAAAGAAATATTTATAGCAAAAGGGCAAATAAGACTGCATTCAGGACCAGATACCACCTAATGACTTACTTGAAACTGGTAAAACAGACTTTTTTTCTCGTGGGGAGCCTTTCTAAGGTACCTACTCTCTACACTAATTCTATGTCAGCAAAAACCTGTTGTCAAAGCTCATCAGGTTAAGTTACAGGCCTTCACTTATCTCTCAACATTAATTTCTCTCTCTGGGTAACATACTATTTTCCAAGCTCATATTACTTTTCAGATATAATCAGTAAAATAAAGGGCAAAATGCAGAATATCCCATTTATTCATTACATCTGTGTAGCCTCCAACTTGCCTTACTAAGGAGTGTTGTTACACAGGCCCCAGGTTGTCACTGTACCAACTGGAAAGACTTCCCTTGATGCTCTGGAGGCTCCTCAGATGAGTATTGTGAATCCTCGTGTTTGATTGGCTGTTTGTTTTCCAAGACAGTCCCAGGCATTCTTCCTTTGCCACAGTCAGCACACCTCCAAATCTTCCTTCACCTCCATGGATACCCAAGATCTGGGTTATGGAGGAAGAGTGGTACAAAACAAAGATGGAGGGGTGGATGGTGCTGAGTTTTAGTCCCAGCCCTGTCCTCAGTGGGCTGTGGGACCTTGTGAAAGTTGTACTTCCTCTTTAGGCCTCAGTTTTCCCATCTGCAAAAATGAGGAGTTTATTCTCAACGGCTTCTTAGCACCTCCCAGCTTCTAGGTGTTGATTCTAGTGGTTCCATACTCAGGACCACTACAAAGATGTCCCAAGGTCAGACGGGGAGCATCCAGCTTCATGCCAGCCCCTACTCCCTTTTCTCAAAGAAAATACAGCTTGGCACATAAAGGAAGTGTGGAGCTGCTTCTTGTGGCTCTTCCCTCTGACTGCTCAGTCTGATATCCTGCTCTCTATACTCCTGTGCAAACGTATTCTAAGCTCTTTCTACTTGGCTCCTACAGGTTTAGTGTAATTGTAACTCTTTTCAGTATAATTGATTTTGCTTTTTACAGGATCCACATCTGCTTCAAAATACATCAAATAAATTCTGGTTCAGAATATATCAAAATTAATTTTTAAATGCATTATTCCTTCATAGTGCTATTTAACAATGCCACGTCAAATATGCCAGGGAAGTCAAACTATCAACTTTGATAGGAAAGTCAGGTCTGACAGCCATGGTGACTCCAACTGTTACATTAATAACTCTCATTCTCAGCTTCTCTATAGACAGATGCATCTGTAAGAAGTTGGTTATCAATAGAGGTAAAAAGTGGGCAAGTATGTATATGAGTTAGGGTTATGCAGGAATCAAGGTTAGCTGTGCATGAATATTAGGGTTAACAATCACTAAGTTAATACTAAACTTGCTTATATTCATTGTGTTCACAACATGTATTTGTGTGTGTGTGTGTGCATGTGTAATATAATCTACATAGTATATGCAACTATTTTTGCATCCTAGCCACTCAATTCACTGGAAATCCCAAATTTTAGAGTTCCTGATAGACAAATGCTACTACCTGAAAAGTTTATGTAAGATATGAAAAATTCACTGAAGCCTTTTTTTCCCTTCCTCATACACAGACTGGTGGTGAAGTCTCTGAAGGAGAAAGGCTTTGTGGAGCCGGAGCTCTATGAGGAAGTTACAATCTACTTCAGTGACATTGTAGGCTTCACTACCATCTGCAAATACAGCACCCCCATGGAAGTGGTGGACATGCTTAATGACATCTATAAGAGTTTTGACCACATTGTTGATCACCATGATGTCTACAAGGTAAGCAGGTCACCTAACAGGCTGAAACAATTGTACAACCCAAGGTCATCACAGCCTGAATTTGTTGTTCTGTTATCACTCTTGTCCTCTCTGATTTATCATTTAATGGGTTGGTGGTTGAATCTATGCTAAAAGTGAAAACAAGTAGAAGAATTAGAAGGATTAGAAATCAAAATTACCATTTATCTTTAAAAAGCAGCATTAGACACACAATGTGAAGTTTAGAAGGAATAAATTGGTGTATTAAGTTTAGAGAAAATGGCCTACTCTCAAGTCACCTCCAAAAAATGGGCAGTGTTTAGGCTGATTGCAAATGAAGTAAAGAAGACACGGAAGTTATGACAAATAGAACACCACACAACAAGAATGTGTGTTAGGGCGGCACAGAGGTGGTGGGTTCAAACCCAGCCCCGGCCAAAAACTGCAAAAAAAAAAAAAGAAAGAATGTGTGTTATCTCTTACAAGAACTTATAATTATTTTTTGTCAAACAGTATTTAGAAAGTAATAAGTGCTAAAGATGACTTTTCTGGTAATTAAAGGTATTCCTAAAATTACATAAAAACATTCAGATTAGGGTGGCGCCTGTGGCTCATCGAGTAGGGCACCGGCCCCATATACCGAAGGTGGTGGGTTCAAACCCAGCCTTGGCCGAACCCGAACTGCAAAAACAGAAAAATAGCTGGGCGTTGTGGCAGGCGCCTGTAGTCCCAGCTACTCAGGAGGCTGAGGCAAGAGAATCGCCTAAGCCCAGGAACTAGAGGTTGCTGTGAGCTGTGTGACGCCACGGCACTCCACCAAGGGCAATAAAGTGAGACTCTGTTTCTACCAAAAAAAAAAAAAAAAAAAAATTCAGATTACTTAAAAATGTATGAATGCAAATGGTTGCATTTTTTTAGAAAAAAGTAATAAAAATGTATGGAATTGTCATATCTGAAAAAATTATATAATTATGTCATACTTTTAAATGGCTAAAATCCTTTATAACTATTTTATTATCCATTAATTAGACTATAAAAACCTTGAGGAAATTAGAATAGCGCTGGTCTTGAACTGGTCCCAGAAAAAGTACGAAGAACTAGGCAGGGTCATACTAAGTTCCTGAAAACTTAGTGTTTTGTGTGTTTGATATGTGATCATACCAAGTTCCCAAAAACTTAGTGTTTTTTGTGTTTGATATGTGATTAATTGGTTCTGCTTAATTTCTGTGTCTTCAGAAGGGGCAGAACCACTGATACAACTATTTCCACAGGTGGAAACCATTGGTGATGCCTACATGGTGGCTAGTGGTTTGCCTAAGAGAAATGGCAATCGTCACGCAATAGACATTGCCAAGATGGCCTTGGAAATCCTCAGCTTCATGGGCACCTTTGAGCTGGAGCATCTTCCTGGCCTCCCAATATGGATTCGCATTGGAGTTCACTCTGGTATGGAGTTATCTTAGCAAATGGGAACCGTATGTACTGATGTGCATGAGTTAACTCAAAAAGATATCGAGTCTTCAGATATGATCGATTTTCACATAAGGTTTATTCTTGAATTTCATGCACCAAATGTGAGGTCTCACTCCCCATCCCAACAGATTTAGACCCAATCCCTAGAGAGCTCTAGGAACAACACCTTTGAAGGTACCTTTGACTCCTGGAATGATAAACCACATACAAAAACAAGAAGCTCCAGACTTCCAATTTAAGTCGCCATATCTACTGTTTCACTTATCTCCTCCCCATTCCATCTAGCTTCTCTGTATTCATTCCACTAAAATATTTTAGTATCTAATAGATTAGATTATCTACAGGGCAAGGGTGGGGGGGATAGCTGGTCAATTTCCTGTAGTGTTTATCCCCCAACCCCACTGCATATAGGTCACTTCAAAGACCATAAAAGTTACATGGCCTTGTTAAAAGACAAACTCTAGAAAAATTAAATTCAACACACTTTAACTGAGCAAAGAATGATTTGCAAATTGGTGGCCCTTAGAGCCAGAAGATGGTCAAAGAACTCCACTGGGTCATGAGGGCAGGCAGTATTTAGAGACAGAAAACGAAAGTGAATACATAAACAGCTGTGATGGTCACAGCTCCAAGTTTACCTTATTTGGTCTGATGGGTGGCAGCCTGTGGCCAGCTGAAGCTCAACTACTGTGACTAGCTGAGACTCAGCTATTTGTTACAAAAGTGTACTCCTACATTAGGCTCTTAGTTTGTTTATGTAGTTGTTTTGGTAGGGACTCTAATGTAGCAGTCTCTGGCCAAATTTAGTTTAATGTAATAGTTTTGAATGCACAGATTTGAAAAGATGAGTCACAGGTGTTACAGAAAGACAGTTGGAGAATAACTTGGAAGTCATCTGATTTATTCTTTGTAGGACATAAATTGTCTTCACAGATTCCAAGTACAAATATAGCCACTTTTGGAATAATCCCAGCACTCCCTGAAAACTCACTCCATTACTGAATCATTATAATAGCTGTTAGACAGTTTTTCCTTGTGTTAAACCATATCTCTCTATAATTTGCCATTGCTCCTTTTTCTGCTTTCCAATATCTACAGAAGATGGAGAGTGCAGAAAACCCATGAAGTCACTCCAGGCTTTGTGGCAAGGACCTGACAACTATGTGTGTAAAAATCATTCTGTATCCACAGGGCTTAGCACAGAGCCTGACAGTGAAGATTTGTTGACTGAGTAATCAAATGGTGAGATTTGCAGAGAGCAAACAGACGTTAAAATTGTTGCCATTGCATGGATAGCCAGCAGCACAGTTGTGGCATCACATCCACAGGCAAATGTCATAGATGTTTCCATAAGGAACTTCCACAGAAGAGCACAACTATCTCTTCCCTGACCCATCACAGATTGCCAGGCCTGCAGGAAGGATCAGCACCAGGACTGACAGAACCAAGGCCAGGAGACGGGAGCTCTGCCCAGTCTCTTTTCCTCTGTGACTTGCTCGGTGTTTGAGTTGCCTACCAGGCCCCGGCACCGCCACACTGGCCTGGGAGAAGCTATTCCCGGAGGGATTCAGGCCTAAGAAATTGAAAGGCTGCAAAGTGAAATATTGATAATTGAGAACAGGAAGTAATATCTGCAAGGGGGTTTCCACTACCGAACCCTTCCCAGCTTTATCCCCCTGCCTTTAACGTAAAGAATCACTTGAACATAC
Source organism: Perodicticus potto (assembly GCA_963574655.1). Classification (NCBI taxonomy): domain Eukaryota; kingdom Metazoa; phylum Chordata; class Mammalia; order Primates; family Lorisidae; genus Perodicticus; species Perodicticus potto. The sequence goes on from CAUYRH010060714.1 coordinate 17,172, forward strand.
ACCTACCAGGCCTAACACAGCCAGGTGGAGCCGGGGGGTTCAGAGATCTGACTGAGCAGCTGGCTGTACTGTGCCTTCCTCCTCTGTAAGGTTTTCTGGTGTTCTATTTTGGTTTTATTTATTTGTTTTTGTTTGGTTTTGTATACAACCTGAGAGTGAAAGGGGAAGATCAGGGCCCAGGGGAAGATCAAGTATGTTTATTTTTTTCAGTGTTCTAGAGTATTGGTAGAATAAATCTGTAAAGAAACTCATACAGATCTAAACCCAGAAAACCAACTAGAAAAATTAATAGTTTTCTCTACCCAAAATGCATTTTTGCAGTTCCTGAAGTAACCTTCAGCTTCTAAAGTCTTTAACTCCTTGCATTCCTTCATTCATTCCATGCAAATACCTGACAGAACAGCCCCACTTCCCTAACACATATGCCACAGCCATAGTCCTGCCTTGGCTTTTGTTCTGCTTGTTATAATTTGCTTATGCCCCAGGCTTCCCTAACCAGCTGCATTCACAGGACCCATGAAATGTTTAGGGAAGATTATGCCAAGCCCTTGTCTTCTGGGTTTTCCATTATTGTGTCACCAATTGCAGAAATGCCATCCTAAAAAAAAAAGAGAAGCAAACTTGGACCATTGAGTCTTCAAGTCCATGGTGCCCTCTAGCAGTGTAGAGTTCAGGGTCATGTGGCTTGGCACGGTAAGCAAGCACAGGGATCTCATTAACATACGAAGAAGGACTTCCCACCTTTGGGCCCTGGGTGCCTTCCTGTTTAGTACAAATGTCCTGTTTCTATTTTTGGTTTTGGTTTTGTTAGAGCAAAATGCTTTCTGAAAGCCAGGATTGAGTAATGATGCTTCCCCCAGAGGATGCAGTCATTTAAAATAAGAGGTCCTGCCTGCATTTCACATCCTCAGCTACTCCTCCTGCATAAGAAGGATTCAGCACTGTGACCCTGAGAAGAGACTTACCCAGCTTCACTCTACTCTGCAATTTCCATCCTTTCCACTTACTGCTTTCTATCTGCATTTCAGGTCCCTGTGCTGCTGGAGTTGTAGGAATCAAGATGCCTCGTTATTGCCTATTTGGAGATACCGTCAACACAGCATCCAGGATGGAATCCACCGGGCTCCGTAAGAAGGGAGATTGTTCGTAGAGGACAGAGATTCTGTTTTCCAGCAGAGGGCAGCTGCCAGATAAAATGCACAATAAAGGGACCAGAAGTGCCAGTGAGATGTAGATAATCCTTCACATGGGCTGAAAAGGGGACCATGTCAATCCAATTCTTGCTACATTTGCTTTTGTTTCTGTTTACGAATATTTTATTCTTCCCTTTTAGCTCAGTTTTATACTGTTTCCGTATTTTTGGTTCATTCACAATGAACTGTGGCATGTTTTACATGGAATAGTCATGACATTTAGCATAGATCTGTGTAAACTGAAAAAAAGTCAGTGGACTAGATAAGGATTACACACCCTGCTTCACTTTCTTATTTCCCATTTATTTGGTTTTACTGAGAATTGATGTTAGTAAAGAGACTCTAGGTATTTGCTACATGCAAAGGAATTGTATATGTAGCATTTGACTAGCAAGGTGGAAGCATAGTGTCCTACATGAAATAGATGCTCAATAGATAAACAGATGCTCACCCATCATTGGATGACGTGATAGTAAAATAAATATATAGGCTCGGCGCTTGTGGCTCAACAGGCTAAGGCACCAGCCACGTATACCTGAGCTGGCGGGTTCGAATCCAGCCTGAGCCGGCCAAACAACAATGATGGCTGCAACCAAAACATGGCCGGGCGTTGTGGCGGGCGCCTGTAGTCCCAGCTACTTGAGAGGTGGAGGCAGGAGACTCGCTTGAGCCCAGGAATTGGAGGTTGCTGTGAGCTGTGATGCCATGGCACTCTATCCAGGGTGATAGCTTGAGGCTCTGTCTCAAAAAAAAAAAAAGTAAATATATAAAAGACAGAACAAAAGCATTAGTAGATGTGTGGGGGGCTTAAAAAGACAAGAGGCAGGAGGGTATCTTGGTACGCTACTGACAATCTGCTACTAGTATGGATAGGAAAATATCACTCCATAAAGAAAAGAATAAGATTGGGATCAGGCACACTTAGGTTAAAATTCGAAGAATGCTAATAACTATCAACATATAGGGAGGGGGGGGAAGTCACCTGATATTTCTAGATTTCAGAAGATGAAGCTATATCTTTGAAGATGAGATGCCAACCTTGCTAGGAGGGTTCCTGAAAGGATTTGGAATGATGTCACAATAAGCATTTATTAATAGCAATTCTTTGGTACACAGTAGGCATGCAATTTGTAGTTGCCATTATTCTTATTACTGTTATTGTTTGTGGTGTGGCTATTAGGCACCTTTAGCAGTAAAGGTGGTAGACACAATGAATGGGAATGCCCTCAGTGCTCATTTGTCAAAAGGATAACAATATTCCAGAAGAGGAAAAATTGAGAAAATCAAGACCCTGGGCTGGGTGCAGTGGCTCATACCTACAGTCCAGGTTAAGGGCGTAGAATCACTTCATGCCAGTCGTTCAACACCAGCCTGGGCAATATAGCAAGATCCTATCTCTACAAAAATTTAAAAATTATCCTGTCGTCCCAGCTAGTTGGGAGGCTAATGTAGGGGAAGTTTTTGAGCCCAGGAATTTGAAGCTGCAGAGAGCTATGATGATGCCACTGTATTCCAGCCCAGGCAACAGAAAGAGACCCTGTCTCTTATTTAAAAAAAAAAAAAGACCCTGTAACTCTCTCCTGAATCTTCACCTTGCTCTCAATGCTTCAGTTACTTATTGGAACACAGGGACTCAAAACTGAAGTCAATTCCAACTCCCAAGCTTGACACTGCAAACCAAATGCAAAACTAAGTACCACTTGTTGCTGGGATGAGACCCTAAGGAGCGAAACTGGGAAGCATTGTCACTCCAGACTCTGAAAGCTGATACCAGACCCTTTCCTCCCGTGTGTGATATTTTTAAGTGTTCATTCGCTACAATAGTCGTATTTATTTCTCCTTGACGCGTGATACTTGTATCAGGTGTTCTTGATATTCTGAATCAAGGGGAAACTACAGTGGCCATATAACAGATTACAAAATGGAAGAGATTTTTATTTCTGTATTTGCATTTCCAGCCTTGAGAATTCATGTGAGTGGCTCCACTATAGCCATCCTGAAGAGGACTGAATGCCAGTTCTTGTATGAAGTGAGGGGAGAAACGTATTTAAAGGTAAGGAATTCAGGGAGATAATTTGCTGACAAAGCTCTGAGACACACTCGGTCCACCTCCCTTGACTTAGCCAGGAAAGCTGAGGAGCATGCAGGTGAAGAAGCCTTGTCTGTACTCCCTGTGCTGATCACCCACCATCCTCCAGAGGAGAAGCCACCACTGAAGAATGTGAACTCAGAACTTCACTTTACTCCAAAGGGCCCTCTTGATATTTTTAACTCTAACCAATATGTTATGAAATGCTGGCACTATTTCCTTCACATGTATCCGAGTTCTGTCCCCAGTTCCTCATCCAAATCTAAGAGCCACAATCTCACCCAGGACTTATTTAACTTCCATCAGAACCCCATCTTCTCACTTACTTCCCTACTCTTGCTGCGAGGTGTGGCTGTAATCTGAGATCATCTCACTTGCCAGTTGCATTACCAGTCTGAAGCTCTGGACCAGTGAATCACAAGGTGTGGCCCCATACCCTGACTTGGCATCATGTAGATACTTGTTAAATTGCAGGTGTTTGGGCACCCACCAGGCCTACAAAGTGAGACTCTGCAGGTGCAGATCGGGAGTCTATATTTGTAACACTGTGATCACACTAAAGTTTGATAATCACTACTCCAGATTTTCCATGCTGTTCCTCACATTTGAAACAGCTGCCCTCCAAAGCCAGCAACTGTCTCCAATTGGTTCTCAGGCTCCTTTCTGAAAGTTATTACAATCTTTTCACAATCAGTCTGAAGCCAACTGTTGATTGCAAGACGATCTGTCTGCAGTAGCCGTAATTCTTCTGGCCTTTCCACTTGGACTGGAATTTGGAAAAGCTTCTTTTATGAAAAGTGTCCTAACATTGCATTTGCTTTTTAAATCCTCCATAAGTCCACGGTGAATTCTCCCCAAAATATAAGTGGTTTATGAATTACTGCATTCCAAACACAGCCAGCAAACCACTATTTTTTTAAATGGTGGTTTTTGAATATACATAACTATCCATTCTCCTGTCTCCAAATACAAACATTAGCAAAAACAGGGTTTCTAGTAAGTTTCCATACATTACATAGCCTCCAGGTGGGCCAAATAAATAGTACTTAATGAGTGTTTATTATGATGCATATGTATTTATAATTTACACCCTTAAGGTAGGGAAATTGTGGCAAAAATTTTGCAGCAAAACTTTGTTGTAAAAAGGGCTAGAAGAAAATGTGGACAATAAAAACTGGTTGGATTTGTTGGAGTAGCAGAATTGTAGATGCATTTTCTCCCTTTTAAAGTTAGAGTTCTTGTAATATTGCTAGAATGATATTTGGAAATGTTTCTTGGGAGAAAGAAAAGAAAACTCTAATTTAAGAAAAGCACGTCTGGTGAATGAGAGACTTGGTTTTCAAATGGCTCTGGGAAATAAAGATCTGTCTAGAAGTAATGCAAGTCATAACCAGAATGTGTGATGTGCCTAATCATGGGCACAGATAAGAAACACAGAGGTGAAATATATGTCTTGGAAACCAATCATTGTAGGAATAGTGGGCTAGAACTGTACTCATTGTCTTTGTGGTAGGTACATAAGTCTTTTGTCTCCCTAGGGAAGAGGCAATGAGATCACCTACTGGCTGACCGGGATGAAGGACCAGAAATACAACCTGCCAACCCCTCCCACTGTGTAAGCCTCTGGGTGTGACAGGGAGGGGGAGGGCTTCCTAAATTGTGCGGCGTGGAGCCAATTTTTCTTGCCAAGTTCCTTGTAAGCGTCAATGATACACTGGATACAAGGCAAAGGGCGACACACATAAGAAGGTTTAGGAACTTCTCTTTTCAGACTGCTAGAAACTGAGTGTCCTGACAACCTGAATTTTCCTGAGACCTTAACGAAACAGAAAAGCACTTAGCCTTGTCTGCAACATGGACTTCCTTCCAGGAATCAGATACCTGTTCTCAGTGAAATAACTACCTCTGACTCTGGAGCCTCAGTCCAACAGTTGATCCAGGGACTTTCCACCTGGAAAACAGTAGGAATGAATAGACCATCTAGAACTGGAGATTTTGTCCTTATTTCATTTATTTTGGTTTTCTTTTTTTTTTGTATTTTTTACTGGCTCTTTTTTCTTCTGTATTCATGTTAGGATTTTTTTAACTGTCACGATTTTATATTGAATACCTTATGTTCATTAAGGTATACTTAACTCACAATTTTTACAGAAAACATTCTATTTATTAGGCAAGAATAACAGTTAAAATTTCCTGAGTCTGTGCTTCTATCCATTCTGCCCAATTTCCCAGAATGCACCAGGAAAATGAATCTTGCTTGAAAACTGACTCCTTTCTCCCACACTGAAGCATAGCAAAGCTATCATTGTATTCTAGGCTTGCTCAGGAGAACAGAAGACATGTCTTGTTCTCACAAGAGTAGCACATATTGGAGCCAAAGAGGCTCTCTGCATTTCCACTCCTGTCCTCATCTTTCTGTTGAGCCACTTGCTAAAAACAGGAACTCCCCAGGCCCAAAACTAGTCCTGGGTCTTACCATAGAGTTTTTGCTCTCCCTGAGGTGAGGAAGACAAAGTTTCAGGTCTAACGGACAGGTTTCAGTTCTCCTTAAGGTGAGCCAAATTGTTGGCCAGTTACATATCAGTCGATGCTGTGGCAATCGGTCATGTGGCTGTTGTCATGGCTTTTGTGATGGTTGCAAAACCCTCTCCAAAACCCTTGGAGAGACCTCGATGCCAGAACCAGACAGAAGGCAAGCCTCTAGAGAAGTCAAAACCACCCAGATCTTCCCTGGAGCACAGGAAAACTGGTCCCTTATTGGGAGTGCCCCCAATCCATTCTAAACTCTTGAAATTCTCCACTATTGTAGGTCCTCCCCAAACAAAATCCACACTCAAAGCTATGTGGGGGGCCAATTGGGCTTTGAGAGTTTGCAACAGGTTAGAATCCTCCACGGCAATTGGCCCCTTTGTCCAGTGGCGTGAGTAAACCTGGATCCTCCTAACCACGCTGCTGAATTCCAACAAAAGGTTATTTCACTTTGAAATTGAAGTCTGATTTCCTGCTTGAAATATATTCTACAACTATCCATAGCAGGGATGACAGCTCTTTAAGCTCACCAAAGGCAAGGATTATTTTATATTCTTTGGATTTCTGGTGTCTAGCACAGACTAGCCACTCAAAGAGTAACTGGGTAACTGAACTGATTATTCTGGAGCTAAGGAATATTCTGCATGAATTACCAAGAAGCTCTATTTTCTCTTCCCCCACCTTATTTTCAGGGAGAATCAACAACGTTTGCAAGCAGACTTTTCAGACATGATTGCCAACTCTTTACAGAAAAGGGAGGCTACAGGGATAAGAAACCAAAAACCACGACGGGTAGCCAGCTATAAAAAAGGTACTCTGGAGTACTTGCAGCTTGACACCACGGGCAAGGAGAGCACCTACTTTTAAACCTAAATGAGGTGTATGAACTCACACCAATTAAATACAGCTACACTTAGCAGTGACCTTGTATGTCCAGAAAGCCTGCGTTCTTCTGAGACCTCAATGAAATAGGAAGATACTTAGCCTTGGCTGCCCAGTCTGGAACATAGACCTTCCACGAATCAGATACATGTTCTCGGTGAAATAACTGTCTTTGACTCTGAACCTAATCCCAACAGTTGTTCTAGGAAACTTCCATCTGGAAAAGAAAAGAAATGAATAGGCTATCTAGAACTTGGGGAGATTTTGTTCTTATTTCATTTATTTTTGTTTTTGTTTATTTTGTTTACAGGCTCTTTGCTCTTCTATATCCGTGTTAAGATTTTTTTTTGTAATTGTCATAATTGTATTTTAAATACCTTATCTCCATTAACGTGTACTTAACTCATACTGTTTTGCAGAAAATATGCTCGTAGTAGGCAAAAATAAAAGTTAAAAGTTTCCTGAGTCTATCTAAGTGCTTTTGTCTGTTCTGTCCATTTTCCTGGAAGATACCAAGTCATCATCTTGTACTTGCTGAAAACACTGCCTGAATTCCCACACCGAGAAGCATGGCAAAGCTAGCGTTGTGGCTCAGGGTAAGAACCTTGAGAGTTAGTAATATCTGTTATCCATGAGGGAATTGTTGACCTTTCATTAGTCGTATTGTCTACTTAGCAATGTGAGCATGTGATTCACGTGCCAATGATGGTACTAACCTAAGAACAGGACTCAAGCAAGGGTCAAATTCCACTACTGCTCTTTGCTATCTGTAATCAATGTCTCTAAGCTCCTGATCTTCCATCTGGAAATCATGAATCATAATAACCACCTCAACAAGTTGTCAGAAAGATTTTTCTGTAAAAGATACTCATCAAGCACATAGCATCCTGTCAGTAACATAGCTGATTCTCAACAAATAATCTCTATCTCATATTTTATCCCTCTCTCTACCTGGTTTGTTTTTTGTCTTGTTGTTTCATTTTTTGGAGATAGAGTCTCACTGTGCAGCTCAGGTTAGAGTGTAGTGGCATCACTGTAGCTCACTGCAACCTCAAATTCCCAAGCTCAAGTGGTCCTTCTGTCTCAGCCTCCTGAGTACCAGAGATTACAGGCATGCACCACCAAACTCAGCTAATTTTTTCTATATTTTGAATAGATGCGTCTCACTATGCTGCTCAGGCTGGTCTTGAACCCTTGACCTCAAGCCATCCTCCTACCTTGGCCTCCCAAAGTGCTGGAATTGCAGGCATGAACCTGCACCCACCTCTCTAACTGATTCATAAGTCTCAAAGCCATCCTCCTACCTTGGCCTCCCAAAGTGCTGGAATTGCAGGCATGAACCTGCACCCACCTCTCTAACTGCTTCATAAGTCCCAAAGCCATCCTCCTACCTTGGCCTCCCAAAGTGCTGGAATTGCAGGCATGAACCACTGCACCCCACGTCTCTAATTGCTTCATAAGTCAGAACCAATAATTTTCAAACCCAGGCCCTCCATGTGTGCTAAATATACATAAGAATTTATTTTAATAACTGATAATAGAATTTTTCAAATGTGTACAGAAATAGAATCATTAATGAATTCCCATATATTCATCATAAGTTTCAAGAACTATCAATTTTGTTTCATCTATCTTCCACCAATTTCATATTGCCAGATTGTTTTAAAGGAAATTCCAAATATCGCATCTTTTACCTATAAATACCTTCGTTTGTCCTTTTAACACAGGATTGACCAAATTTTTCTGTAAAGGGCTAGAGAATAAATGGTTTAGGTTTTGTGAGCCAGACTGTCTCCTATGTAACCTATCATCTCTACTGTTGTAGCACAAAAGCCACCACAGAGAATTGTAAGCAAATAGGGGTGCTGTGTTCCAGAAAATGTTTATTTACAAAAACAGAGGCAAAGGACATCGGCAAGATGGCAGAATGGAAGATTCCCTTGGCACCGCTCACCTCACAAAAGTACAACTAGTACAGAAATCAAAGATAAGAGTACCACCCCAAATTTATCAGAATTCAGGGGAGAAGTAGAGAGCCCCGTGGGCACACAGAATCAAGAGAAGCTACAAAGTATAAAAGAAGCAGTCATTTTAGACTGTGCCACACCCTCCCCTTCCATCCAGCAAAATACCACTCACAGAGCCTGTGGGATCCATAGCAATAAATGCCTACATCAGAAAAGTAGAAAGATTTCAGATAAACTAGCTAATGTCATTAAGAAACTGGGAAAAACAAAAGCCAACTAAAAGTAAAATTAGTAGAAAGGAAAAAAATTTTATTCAAATGTAGGTCTTAAAAAGTTAATTTCGGCTGGGCATGGTGGCTCACGCCTGTAGTCCCAGCACTGTGGGAGGCCGAGGCGGGTGGATTTCCAGTGCTCACAGAGTTCGAGACCTGCATAAGATGAGTGAAGCAGAGTAAAAGACCCCATCTCTATAACCAGGAAAGAAGACTGCCAGGTGTTGTGGTGGGCGCCTGTAATCCCAGCTACTTGGGAGGTATTGCTACAAGGAAGGACAATGAAAAATAAAAAAACAAACAACAACAAAAAAAACCAAGGAAACTAAGAAGAGTGCAAGCCAACTGAAATTAAAAGCAAAATGAAAACCACACACACACACACAAATTAATTTTATAGAAGTAGAGGGTAAAATCGTGGGAAGCAGAGACTAGGAAAGGGAGAGGGAACGGGCAAATGGGAGAGGTTGGTCAAAAAGTACAAAGTTATAGTTACATAAGAATACAAGTTCCTGGTGGCACCTATAGCTCAGTAGGTAAGACACCGGCCACATATACCAAGGCTGGCAGGTTCAAACCCGGCCCACGCTACCTAAAACAACAGTGACAACTGCAACAAAAAACTTGTCGGGCATTGGGGTAGACACCTGTGGTCCCAGCTACTTGGGAGGCTGGGGCAGGAGAATCACTTGAGCCCAAGCATTTGAGGTTGCTGTGAGCTGTGACACCACAGCACTCTACCCAGGGCAACAGCTTGAGACTCTGTCCCCCCAAAAAGAATACAAGTTCCAACAACTAAGTTCGCAAACTTGTGCTATTAAAAGTGCTACATAACTCATTGCTGAATATAACTATAGTCACCAGGTGGCCAACGGCAAATCTTTGAAGGTGACCATAGTGATATTCAGCAATGAGGTATGTAGCACTTTTTGTAGGGTAAGTTCACAAACTTAATTGTCTGGTCTCGTACATTCTGGGGTTCTCCTACATAGTAGGGTGACTAGAGAAAACCACAATGTAGTGTATATCCAGATAGCTCGAAGAGAAGTCATTTAAAGAACAGCTAAGACCAATTCTTCTTAAATTCTCTAAAAATTTGCTCGGCGCCTGTGGCTCAATGGGCTAAGGCGCCAGTCACGTACACCTGAGCTGGCGGGTTCAAATCCAGCCCGGGGCTGCCAAACAACAATGACGGCTGCAACCAAGAAATGGCCGGGTGTTGTGGCGGGCACCTGTAGTCCCATCTACTTTGGAGGCGGAGGCAGGAGACTTGCTTGAGCCCAGGAATTGGAGGTTGCCATGAGCTGTGATGTCACAGCACTCTATCCAGGGTAACAGCTTAAGGCTCTGTCTCAAAAAAAAAAAAAAATTCTTTAAAAATTGAAGATGAGAGAATCCTTCCAAACTTATTCTACAAGGTCAACACTGCCCTGATTCTCAAATCAGACAAAGACACACAAAAAAGAAGATATTGAATCTTAACACTACAAAGATACGTTAAATGTTTAAAGCAAATAGATATGGTAATTGTCCTGATTTGTTCCTTATACCTTATGTACATGCATTGTAACCATGTATACATGAATTGTAACATCACACTGTACCCTATAACCATGTACAATTATTATGTGTCAATTAGAAATGAAAAACCAATCAATTAATAAAAAACAAACAATAAAGATGGTAGTCCGTAGTTTGCTTACCCATGCTCTAGCAGATAAGGAACTTTTTTAAAAAATAGATAAGTGTGATGCTATTGTCACCCCAAATAAAATTAATAAATAATAATTTCCTAATATCAACTAATAATAACATCATATTCATTAAAATTTCTCTGGTTGTGTCAAAATTATTTTTTCAAATCAGAATTGAAAACAGTTCGTACATTTCATGTGGTTTAAATGTCATTCTAGCCTCCATTAGCCTGTAACAGCTGGCCCATATTTACTTTCTTCCCATGATATTTATTTGTTGAAAAAACAGGGTTGGCTGGGCATCCTGGCTCATACCTGTAATCCTAGCACTCTATGAAGCCATGGCAGGATTGCTTGCACTCAGGAGCTCAAGACCACCCTGAGTAAGAGTGAGACCTCATCTGTATTAAAAATAGAAAAATTAGCTGGGCATGGTGGCTCATGTCTATAGTCCCAGCTACTTGGGAGGCTGAGGCAGGAGGACTGCTCGAACCCAGGAGTTAGACATGGCAGTGAGCTATGATGATGCCACGGTACTCTACCCAAGCTGGTAGAGTGAGACTGTCTAAAATAAAACAAAAGAAAAACTGGGCAATTTCCCCAACATAATTGCATACATTGAATTAGCTGATTGATTATTTAGCCTTTTGTTTAATTTGTTAAACAGAATTGAATTTAGTTGATTGATTATTCTGGCTTTTATCTAATTTGTTTATTACATCTCCCATGTTTTCTTGCATCTAGTAGTTAGACTGAGAGGATGATTAGGCTCAGGCTCCATATGATAAGTTACCTAACCAGAGTCTTGAATGAGAATTTAAGTATTGAGAATACTACACTGGGATTCTAGCTCTGGTTATTGGTAATGAGACTAGATTATGACCCCACACAAGGCACCAGTTCTAATCTCCCCTTCTCACTTCAAACTTCCAAAATGACAGAAAAATTATACGAAGCATCACGATAAAGGAAAGAATGTTCTCAGCAGACCAGAAATTGTGATGCAGTCCTAAAAGTAAGAAAGCAGATGGGATCAGATTAAACAAAGAAATAGTAACCCAGAACATGAAAAAAAACTGATGGAAAAGATAAGGAAGGCTCTGAGGGTGCTCGCAGGTTAGAGGGAGCAGGAAAGGGAGCAAAAGACAGTGGCCATGCTACTGCCAGGGTTACTAGTCAGGGGTCCAAAAGCAGCAGGCTGTTAGTTTGGCTCCTGCTTCCTGTTTCCTAATAACAGATATAAAGGTATCTCTTCTCACATGGGGATTATGTCTACAGGTCCCTAAGATATCTGATCATATTCGGAGTGAATCAGGGAACCTTGTAACCAGAAAACTTACTGATACACCCTATGTGGAAACACTTCCATCTATTCTCACAATTTTTTTTAATTATTTTTTATTATTAAATCATAGCTGTGTACATTAATGCAATCATGAGGTACAATGTGCTGGTTTTATATACAATTTGAAATATTTTCATCAAACTGGTTATTATGGTGCATCTTAGAAGGGTACAGGTAAAACTTACTAAATGTAGAATATAAATGTCTTAACACAATAACAATTTTTGTTTTTGAGATAGAGTCTCATTCTGTTGCCCCAGCCAGAGTGCCATGGCCTCAGCCTTGCTCAGCAGCCTCAAACTCCTGGTTTCCTGGGCTCAAGCAATCCTCCTGCCTCAGCCTCTGGAGTAGCTGGGACCACAGGCACCCAGCAAGTCTTTCTGTTTTTTTTAAGAGACAGGTGTGTGACTCTTACTCAGGCTGGTCTGGAACTAATGAGCTCAAGGAATCCTCCTGCCTCAGTCTCCCAGAATGCTAGGACTACAGGGATGAGCCACCATGCCCAGCCCATCCTCACTATCTTGATTACAAAAAACAAAACAAATATAGAACTCACAGACAGCCTCAAATACAAAGAACCAAGAAAGTTTTTGAGGAAATAAAAGAGAGATACTGATCCCAGCAGGGAATTGACAAAGTTAATAGGACAAATAGAAAGTGCCATAGAATGCGTAGAACTGATATTCAAAGGCCACTGTGAATCAATATTGCATCGATTAAGTTAAAAATATGAGTTATTTTGGTAATTTACATTTTGAGAATTGAATTTAAAAATACAGTAGATCTACTGAAGGGAAAAACAAATCCAGTTGAGAATTATGATATCACAATTAAGGTGAGGAGCATTCCCAGGACTGAGATAAACAATTTTTTTAAAATATACATGTATTTTAAAGTTATAAGATATGTAGGATATATCGGGATGTTCCAATATTATATAAATAGCCTAGCTCACTGCAACCTCCAAGTGATCCTTCTGTCTCAGCCTCCTGAGTAGCAGGGACTATAGGAATAGCTGGGACTACAGGTGTCCACCACCATATCTGGGTAGCTTTTTTTTCATTTTTAGTAGAGACGGGGTCTCAATCTTGCTCAGGCTGGTCTTGAACTCCCGAGCTCAAGTGATCCTCTGCCTCCTAGAGTGATGGGATTACACATGTGAGCCACCACAAGTTACTGAGCATGGATGCCACACTCTGAGCTGCACTTATGCCATACCTTGAATTATTTTTTAAAAGGCTCCTTATCCTAACTAGTGGCTATTACCATTTTCAGTGGCATCCCACTGATGGCAGATGTGTGTGTGTTATTTATTTATTTCTTTATTTTTTGAGACAGAGTCTCACTCTATTGCCCTGGGTAAAGTGCTGAGGCATCATAGCTCACAGTAACCACAAACTCTTAGACTCAAGCAATCCTCTTGCCTCAGCCTCCCCAGTAGATGGGACTAAAGGCACCCCCCACACCACCTGGCTAGTTTTTCTATTTTTAATAGGGACAGGGATCTCACACAGTGCTCAGGCTGGTCTTGAACCTGTGCTCAGGCAATCCACCCATCTTGGCCTCCCAGGGTGGCAGACTGCAGATGTTTTAATAAATCCCTGCTATTAACTCTTCTCGGCCTGGTTCTTTGCAACACCTTTGACTCTAGCATCTAACTTTTGAATGCCAAACCCAGTCTTATACCTGGTTATCTACAAAGAATCCACAAGACACTACTGCTTCGCCTCCAACCTTCTTTTTCCTGGCCTTCCTTGCTAGAATTTCTGATTTTCTGTCACTTTTCTTCCAAAAGTGCTATGGGTTGGCCAGAAATCCCCCTCAGGCTGGGCCCTGGACCCCCACTCCCAGACTTTCTCTTGTTCTGGGGATGCCTGGATTAGATACTCTCCTCCAGCCTCTCCAGGCAGTCAGACTGATTCAGAATGTCCTCTCTCTCCGGTCTACCCTGAAGGCCCTTGTCCTCACCCTTCCTTTTCCTCTCTTCTCTATTTTCTTCTTCAATATGGGTGCCGGGCAGTCTCTCCCCTCCCCTCCGCTTTTGGCTACCTTCTGCACAACCAAAACACCATCAGCCTCATGCCCAATATCCAGCCTAAGCACCTTATTTCCTTCTGTAATATGGCTTGGCCTCAGTACATATTTAATAACGTATTGACTCTCAATGGCCTGAAAATGGCAACTTTTAACTTAGATGTCCTTCAGGACCTTAACAACTTTGCCACCACAGTGGAAAATGGTCAGAGACTCCATACATTCAGCCTGTTTGAAAATATGTTTCTCTATATCTTTTGCCCCTTGTTTCCTTGACCATAATTAGTCACTGTCTCCTTGTTTGCTTCTCTGTAATTGCTACTCTGGGAGAATGGCTGGTAGTTGTAAAGACTCTTAAGTCAATAAGGCTGGACAGAAATGTGGGACAGATCCAGTTTATGGCTGGTGAAACTCTTTGAGTCAAGCCATTTTTGTGATTTTTCTACATCTCATAGAAACTGGTTTTCTACCTCTTTAGACAGACTCCTCTTGCTTCCTGGCTTAAGTTGTAACCTGGTTAAGGCCTATCAGTTTCACTTAGTACTTTTGTTAAAATGTCCGAAAGCAAACACGTCAGCTCTCTGTTCTGACTAGAGTCAGCCCCATTTACTCCCATCTCTCTCTACTCTTTCTTTTTTGTTGATCATCTGAATCTGAACAATATTGTTTGCGAACTTTTACCATGTGGCAATGCTTAAGTCTCTCTGAACTTGCTTGTTCGGGCTCAGCTGCCTGATCCGTGGATTGTTCTTTGGTTAAACTCTGTTGAATGTAATTTGTCAGAAGTGGCTTCCAGAGAAACCCCAAGAGTGTCATATGAACAAGCAAGTGTCATATGTCCCTGCCAAGTTGTGCATTGGGGCCCAGGGGTAAGTCATCTCTTGAACTCTGAAATTCTACAAATTTGTGTTTAAATTCTCCAAGTTTGCTTGAGCATACTCCTAGCTGGTTTGAAAGTTGCAAGAAAAACTACACTAAAGAAAACTGTACTGAGTTTGGAATCAGATGAGGCTTGGGTTAGGATTTGATCTGATTACTAAGCAGTTTAGCAGTCTTTCTGCCGCAGCCTCCTAAAGCACTGAGATTAGAGGCATGATGAGCCAATGCTCCTGGCCCTTAATTAGATATTTTAAAATGACTTTATGGCAGAAAATTATATCTATAAAAGAAGTAGATGTTTATAAGAGTGTCCGAGTGGGAGGACTGTCACTAGAAACTCTTATCATTGTTCTAAATCTATATGACAAGTCTCACCTTTGTTTAGAATACTTTACCTGGCCATCTTATTTTAACTAGAGCTTTATCTACAACATTTCCCCCTTTGGTATGATGGTATAATTAAAATCATGTGTAGTGAGAATAAGACGGAGTCAAGCAGGCTAGGGTAGACATGACACAGCTGGTCTGGTCAGTTTAGGCCCTGCCTGACCTTCACCCCGTCTCCTATTCTTGCTATTTTCTCAATTTAGCTCCCCCTAAAGATGCCTATCTTGAGTAGTTTAGATGAATTTAGGAGATTAACTTTTGAATTGGAATGTGGTAATAGGTCACTGAGTTATGCTGATTATTATTTGGAATAGGGGTTAGTGTGGTCTTTGCTTTGAACTTTTATGTGTAAAACTGTGATTTTGGAAATGGAAGAACAGAACAGTCTTGGAGAGACTATTTTCACTCTTCTCCAGAATCCCAGCCTTCTGACAAAGTTGGACCTGTCCCTGTCTCTGCATGCTGGCTGACAGTGATGGGTGGCTGGACAATCTGCATCTGGTAACATTTCTGGTGACCACGAAGGGACTCCTAGACTGCTCTGATAAGTCCTTCACCAGGGAAGCCTAGCAGTCACCTGGACAGCCGGACCTGGGAGTGCAGTACTTGAACATTCCCTGCAGCACTGCCAGGAGATTTCTCCTGGGAGTCTTTGAGCTCTGCTCTCACATACTCATCATTGACATCACTCACTAAGGTCTACCTGCTTCATTCTGGTTGCACACTGAGAACTTTAGTTCTCATCAGTTCTGGCTTTGTTCTCAAGAAATCTGGTGTTTCTGTATCTGGTGGTATTATGGCAGCTCAGGTCTCATGGTTGAACACTGAGAACTTTAGTTCTCATCAGTTCTGGTTCTTGAGAAATCTGGTATTTATGTATCTGGTGTGGATTATGAGAGCTCAGGCCTCAATCCCAAATGACAGCCCATTGGGGAATATTCTGTCTGATTGGTCTCAGTATGGGTGTCAACCTATAACTAAAAACTCAGACATGGTGGCTCACACCTATAATCCCAGCACCTTAGAAGGCAGAGGTGGTCAGATCACCTGAGCTCACGAGTTCAAGACCAGCCTGAGCTAGAGCAAGACCCCATCTCTAAAAACAGCCAGGCATTGTGTCAGGAGCCTATAGTCCCAGCTACTCGGAAGGCTGAGGTAAGAGAATCTCTTGAGCCCAAGAGTTAGAGGTTGCTGTGAGCTATGATGCCATGGCACTCTACTGGGTGTGACAAAGTGAAACTCTGTCTCAAAAAAAATAATAAATAAAAAGCAAGGAAATGTAATGAAGAATAATAAAATACATGTATTTAAGAAAAAAAAAGCAAGGAAATTTTACTGTAACATGGTCAGGCCGATGATTCTATCATCTCAACTCTAGAGAAAAGTGACCTTTGAATGGACCCTTCAATTATTACAATGATTACAGTGTTTAAAATAATAAGTCTGATTAAAATACTTAGGTTTGTTTATTCTTGGTAGAATTTATGAGTTTAAAAGCAGTAATTAAAACTATATTTATATAACTAATTTACAGGGTGTAAATAGTTTAAAATGACAACTAAAGCCTAGGTAAACTGCTAAGATGAATAAATTAGGTAATTAAAAATTACTAGTCTGAATAAAAACATGTTTGAAAGCTAGCAAATATAAATTCTGCCTCTGTATTCTTTCTGTGTGTCTGTATATGTCATATGCCTATGATATTGCACTATCAAAATATGCAAAAGAGCGCTAATTAATTGGCTTAAAAAAAGAAAAAGTAAGCACTTACGTCAAATATTTTATCAGGAAAACAGAAAAGAGCTCAAATGCCTTTTTATTTAGATGATATTGGTATTCTTTGATAAATAAAACTAGTTTTAAAACTGTTATTAAAGTTTAGATGTTCAGAAATTTTAAAATCGTCACCTCTGTAATAGTTCTAAATTTGGCTAGATTTGACTGTGAGATTATATTCTTGATTTTGAGTCTCTGAATTCCGAGGTCAGATAGGTGGCTGTGGTGAGGCCTAAGGACATGGACTCCTTGCCTAGGACAGTAGCTACAAGGCATAGTCTAGTCCACATGGCCCCTTCTTCCTGGCTCTAGCTTTGCCCCCTGGCTATTCTGGGAGAAACTGAACCCCCCAGTCTTCCTGCTTTCTGTCTTGAACTCTGCACCTGAGTTTGAATTAAGGACACAGATAGGTCCTATCCTTTGCAGCCATCTTTGATGCCATGTAGCCATGTGAGTCTTAGGAGGACAAGGAAAAGATGTCAGGAATGGTGCCTATGTTGTGGTTTCAGAACACTTTAGTAACTTTAAACCTTAAAGTCATGTTATGTTTCATAAAATGTCTGGGTAATTTATAAAACAAAATACTTCAGCTGTTTAAAGTGGAAAACTGAGTCTTTATCAAAGAATAAGATTTTAAAAAATCTTCTGGGTGGCATCTGTGGCTCATTGAGTAAGATGCCAGTCCCATATACTGAAGGTGGCGGGATCAAACCCCGGCCTCGGCCGAACTGCAAAACAGAAAAATAGCCGGGCATTGTGGTGGGTGCCTGTAGTCCCAGCTACTCGGGAGGCTGAGGCAGGAAAATCGCCTAAGCCTGGGAGTGGAAGGTTGCTGTGAGCTGTGTGACGCCATGGCACTCTACCGAGGGTGATAAAGTGAGACTCTGTCTCTACCAAAAAACAAAAAATCTTCTAATTATCAGTTTGGCCAAGTGAATAATTAACTTGATAGTAAACTGTGATCCTGTTTTGTCAAAAGTGTTTTTTAGGGGGTAAGAAAGACTAAACAGAAAGGAAAATAGCATTATGTAAGAAAAGATCTTGTGTGGTAAATTTTGTTCTGAAAAAGAATGGTTATTTAGGAAAAGTGGAAGAAAAGGCAAAACAGAAAGTTTAGGACGTTTGTAGAGTGTGCAGGCTCAATAGAACTCATAAGAGAGAATTTATGAAGGAATTTGCATGTGATCCAGTTGGGTGTACTTTATAAAATTTAATTACCTATTTCCTTTTAATTTAAAAATCACACTAGAGGAAGTTTTTTTACCTTTTAGTTCAGTGCCCTGAAAGAAACAATTCCTATGTTGTTTGTATTAGGATTTTGGCTAACTAGAGAAGACTGAACTTTAAAAGGGTTAAGGTTGACACCCATATAATCTATATTGCCTTTAGAATCTTTATACTTATGATCCTATTTGAACAAACATTTTAAGCCTTTGATATTTGACAAACCTTCCAAAATCAAAACCCTAAATTTGGTCTTTTTGAAATATTAAGACCACTGAAAGTCTGAGAA
Organism: Perodicticus potto; assembly: GCA_963574655.1. NCBI lineage: Eukaryota > Metazoa > Chordata > Mammalia > Primates > Lorisidae > Perodicticus > Perodicticus potto. Next base: position 35,732 of record CAUYRH010060714.1, read on the forward strand.
AAACCTATTAGACTTATTCAGCGTGTTAAAACTGTATAGGATTTATTGCAGTTCAATTTACAATCACCAGGACGTGTAGACAACCTAAGTGCCCATCAACTCATGGAATACTATTCAGCCATAAAAAAGACAGTGACTTCACATCTTTTGTAATATCCTAGATGAAGTAGAAACACTTTCTTCTTAGTAAAGTATCACAAGAATAGAAAAGCAAATATCCAATGTACTCAATACTAATATGAAGCTGGTAGATGATCTGACTCATGCCCACATAGAAGAAAAATTCATTTCAATTCAAGTTGAAGCAAGGAAGGGGGACGGGTTTGGGGTGCTCTCACTGAATGAGCAAGAGGTGGGAGGAGTTGACACATGTTTTGTGTGTGGGAAATAACCACAAGAAAAACTCTACCTAACAAAATCAAATATTGTGACCTGGTTGCTTATACCCTCACATTAACCTAAAATAAATTGAATTAAAATTTTTTAAAAATAAAAAATAAATATCACAAAAAACTGTATAGGAAATATTGTCAAGTATGAAATAGTGATGAATTTTCTGTGGGTTATGTTAGTATATATACATATGTCCTAATACTATAAAATATTAGTCTGTTTTAGTATATGTTATCAGTAATAATTTTTTATTCATCTCAGAAAGCACTTTTTTGTAACTGGCTAAGTCCAAAGTTTATCCTTCAAGGAAAGTAATGGAAAGTTGACAGATTATCTTGAATACAAATTTCTGATAACTTTGGAGGTCATATACCAATGAACTTAAAGCAAAATTCCAGTACTTTAATTAGAAAACTAAAATAGAACAGAAATTAATTACATGGGACTGAACTAATTTTTTATGACTTTTTGTTTAAAACATTGCTGATTCTTTCTGTGTTCTGTTTTCCAGAAATTAAGAAAACGCCTTTTGGTCTTTTAAGCTATTTATATCTTTCAGCAATGTATGTACTTAGATACAAAATTTAAAACATTTATTTTTCTCTCTCTTTTATTTCCCCAGAATCTGAAAGCTATTTGTAAGTATTGTAAATTTCTGACAATATTGTTATTTGCATGAGTTCAGAAAGAATCTCTTTTCTCCTATAGGACAAAATCAAAGACATTGGTCATTTTACCAAAACTTTGACTGGAATAGCATATTTTCAGAGGTGTCAGACTATGTTAAGGAATTAAGATTGACTTTATAAAGTTGATAAAAGTCTCACTAGAAAAACTGGCAAGATGTCTCAGCAATAACATTTCCTAATCTGTGGTGAGTAAAGAATGTCACTTTCTGATAGGTCCAGGAACCCCAAGTCATTTTGGGACCTTGAGAAAAGAGCAATTTACCATACAGGTATCAAATGGCACAGATGAAACCCTGGCTTAACTTGAGAGGCTTTCAAGTCTAACCTGAGATTCCCTATGAAAAAATACCAGCAAAGCCAACTTTAAAAGAAAGAAAAGGCTATATGACTGATCATTATTTTTACTATACACAAATAATTAGGCCAAGTATACTGAGACAAAAGTTTATTTTGGAAAGTAAGTTAATCACACTATGATTAATCTTTAATAAAATGGGAAAACCAGACAGAGAGAAATATGATGGCAAAAATTAAATCTATGGTCCACTGGTATTAGATTCTAGCCTTGTCTGCAATACCAGCTCATAGAATGAGACAAGGCTGTTTAGCTAAACTAATCTATTCACAGGACTAAGAGATAGGCCAAAAGATATAGAATGATAAATTCAGATTTGCTACAGTTTGGTTTTATTTTTTCCTGTTTCTTAGTCCTAAGATGTCTTGGGTTTTAATATGTAAAATCTTTTAATTTCAAAGTGGTAACTGAAAGAAATTAGGAATATTTACCCCAAAATATATTTCTTTGAGATATTTTGGGATGGCTGCCACAGAAGCAGCATTGCAATAGCTTGGTAGGAATACTAGTCCTTATATACAGAATATATGCCAAAAGAGATATGATTAGAAATTTGTTGGCTCAGCGCCTGTGGCTCAACGGGCTAAGGCACCAGCCACGTACACCTGAGCTGGCAGGTTCGAATCCAGCCCGGACCCGCCAAACAACGATGACGGCTACAACCAAAAAATGGCCGGGCGTTGTGGTGGGCACCTGTAGTCCCAGCTACTTGGGAGGCGGAGGCAGGAGACTCGCTCGAGCCCAGGAATTGGAGGTTGCTGTGAGCTGTGATGCCACAGCACTCTATCCAGGGTGACAGCTTGAGGCTCTGTCTCAAAAAAAAAAAACTGTCTATTTGTGTCCTTTGCCCATTTTTTAATTGGTCTATTTGGGGTTTTGCTACTGAGTGGCATGAATTCCTTATGTACATTTTGGATATTAATCATGTGTCTAATATACAGAGTGCAAATATTTTCTCCCATCCTGCAGGGTGACTTTTCATTGTTTTGATTGTTAATTTTGCTGTTAAGAAGCTTTTTAATTTCACATACGCCCACTTATTTATTTTGGTGGTTGTCTGTGCTTTTGGTGTCATATCAAAAAATCATTGTCCATGCCAACATCGAGGAGCATTTTTCTCATTACTTCATCTGGGAATTTTAAAATTTCTTCCATTTGTGTCTTTAATCCTACTTGAGTTGATTTTTCTGTATAATGTTGGATAAAGATTCAAAACCATTCTTTTTGCAAGTGGTGTTAGTTTAGCTAACACCAGTTTTTAAAGAGACTATTTCTTTAATATGGTGGATTCTTAGTGCCTGTGTCAAAGGTTAGTTGGCCATACTGTGTGGGTTTCTCCTGGAATCTCCATTCTATTCCATCAGTCAATGAGTCTATTTTTCTGCCAGTACCATACTGCTTAGATCACTATAGATTTGTAACACCACTTGAAATCAGAATGTGTGCAGATTCCAGAATTTAATTTACAAGATGTTGCAACTTTTTTTTTTCTTTTGAGACAGAGTCTCACTATGTCGCCCTCAGTAGAGTGCTATGGTGTCACAGCTCACAGCAACCTCCAACTCTTGGGTTTAAGTGATTCTCTTGCCTCAGCTTCCCAAGTAGCTGGGACTACAGGTGCCTGCCACAATGCCCAGCTATTTTTTGGTTGTAGTTGTCATTGTTTTTTGGCAGGCCCAAGCTGGATTCGAACCCACCAACTCTGGTGAATGTGGCAGGCACCCTAGCTGCTGAGCTATAGGTGCTGAGCCAAGACATTGTAACTTTTAAGATGAAGAAAGATCACACAAATTCAGTCCTATGAAGTTGGTTAGTAAGTGTCAGTTCTTGGAGGGATTATATCGTGACATCTGGAATCATGGTTTTGCTATTGTTCCTATTTGGAGAGAAAAGGGGTAAATCAGGATGCCACATTACCAAATGAGTGTGGTATGTGACAGTAAATGTCACATTTAAAAAAGACAAATGAGCAAACTGTGTTTGATTTCAATTTGTTTATGGACACTCTCTCTTTCCTAAGGCTGAGAGCGACACTTCTCAGAATACCCTTCCCTAAAAATTTCTGGGTTTAGTCAGCACGGTGAATTTGAAAAGGTAAGAGTGAGGCAGAAATCATTAATCCTTTAAATGTTATGTCATTCAGACCCAAGGACAAACACAGAAGCTCTCTGCAGGCTCCACCTTCCTACTTGATATTCCAACAATGGCCCCAGGCAACTGCTCTGCTCTTTTCTGCAGTTTCTAAGACCTCTCCACAAGTTATCCTTCTACAAGCCAACCTTCCTGACCATAGACCCATGGCTTCAGGATTTCTCCTTCCTCTCCTCCCTGCCCTTCAGTTCTGCTCCAGGGTACTGTAGTTAGTAACTTTCTCTGCCCTTCTTGTTGTCTTTCCCAGAGTTTCACATTCTAGAAGTGACTCCCACATTCTTGTAAGCTCTAACACCCATACTGACTTCGTGTTCCAAAAGGTTGTGGTCACTCTATTTTCTCCATTAATGTTGACTGTTGTCGTATTACTCTAGTAATTTTAACATACTTATATGTTGATTATACATCTGGACAACTTGTTCTGTTTTTATTTCTATCTTTCTCATGCATTTAAATGATTTGTCCATTGTATTTCTACTCCGAAATTTATTTTCTTGAAGAAATATAGTGCACATTAAGCTGTGAAGGTGATGATCCTTTCATCATAGATTGATTGCCAGGCATGGAGTGGAGGAGGAGGGCAGACATAGTTACTCAATCATGATCCCTGCAGAGTTGAGGTTGGTTATGTTCAGATCTCCAAAAGCTTGGTATGATATCCAGGGCCTCCAACCATTAGCAGAGAGGAATTTTAAGTCCTCCAATACAAAGAACATTTTGGGAACTGATTCAGGTGGTAAAACTATGAAAGATTTACTAAAGCTAAGGGAAGATGTGTAGAGCAAAGAGAGAAGAAAACTGAGTTAAGAATTCTGGATAATAGGCTCGGTGCCTGTGGCTCAACAGACTAAGGCGCCAGCCACATACACATGAGCTGGCGGGTTCCAATCCAGCCCAGGCCCGCCAAACAACAATGACGGCTGCAACCAAAAAAAATGGCCGGGCGTTGTGGTGGGCGCCTGTAGTCCCAGCTACTTGGGAGGCAGAGGCAGGAGACTCGCTTGAGCCCAGGAATTGGAGGTTGCTGTGAGCTGTGATGCCACGGCACTCTATCCAGGGTGACAGCTTGA
>CAUYRH010060717.1:0-12782 GCA_963574655.1 Perodicticus potto
GAAGGAATTTAAAGAAATACTTCCAGCTTCTCACAAAGGCAATTCTCTAGGAATTCTGAATCCCACTGAGTGTGTCCTCTGAGCAACAGTGTAAACATTCTTAGAGCATCCGGGCACCAGAGGCCAGCCCCACAGAGAAGCCAGAAAACCCCCACCTGCAGCAGAGCTGGAGCCGGAGCTGCAGGAGCACTTGGTCGCCCCGACCTCTCCCTTCGGTGCCTGGCTACCACCTTCCAGAGACACCAGCTCAAGGTCGCACCAGAGCAGTGACTTCAGGGACTGACCTCCACATTTTCAATGTTTATAGAAAATGGGTTATGGAAAAGCTGTATGTCCTGTTCATGGAGATGAAGTTCTTTAAATCTAAATTGGAACTCCTTTTGCAACTTTTCCAGTGAATCCACACATGTTTTGTTTGGAAATGCAACCATTGATTTTTCCGCTAACAGATTTTGCAGCTAAACAGGACAGGCAGCAGAGGCAAAAACACCCGGCAGGCCGGATAAATGTCCTCAGTGGGCCACATGTGGCCCGCGGGTGGTAGTATGAGGACCCCTGGGTTATAGCCTTCATATGAAACCTATAAATTAGGTTTCATAGTAGGGTTGAGTGCATTGGATACTTTTTCTTCCATTTTTGAGATACTTTGCTAAGAAGAATATGTTCCAGCTCCATCCATGTAAACAGAAAAGAGGTAAAGTCTCCATCTTTCTTTAAGGCTGCATAATATTCCATGGTATACATGTACCACAATTTATTAATCCATTCGTGGGTCGATGGGCATTTATGCTTCTTCCACGACTTAGCAATTATGAATTGGGATGCAATAAACATTCTGGTACAAATTTCTTTATTATGATGTGATTTTTGGTCTTCTGGATATATACCTAATAAAGGAATTATAGGACCAAATGGCAGATCTATTTTTAGATCTCTAAGTATTCTCCAAATATCTTTCCAAAAGGAATGTATTAGTTTTAGAGGCTTCTTCTTGACCAAGGGAACCTGAACAGAAAGGGGAGGAAAACTTAGCATAAGAAACAAATTCTCTTTCCCTCCATCTCAGCCACCCACCAGTATTTTTCTTCTTATAAACTGTTCATTGTTTACCCAGAAATTTCCCTGGGTAAGGTCCATAGACCTGATATGAATATCCTCCTCTCCAACCTCTTCATGAGGACCTCTCCTGATTATATCCCACACTATCAATGTCTTTCTCTGTTTTTATTTCAACATGACCACAGTGAATAAATGGATTAATCTGAGAGTGAATGGGAACTGAGACATGACCTAATTTCAAAGACCTTAAGAACTTGACCAGAACCCTCTTGGCATAAATTTCCTCATATGTACAATGGAAATATCCCCCTTAACCTCATAAAATAGTGAAATAGAGTTACAAGTACATGAAAGTGCCTATAGACATTGTTTTTTTTGTTTCCTGAACTTTCACTTCTCTCCCTCACTTCCTCTAAGCACAGAGGAATTCCAGAAGAGAATCTCAGTATTAAGAAGAGTGCATATATTTTTTTGTTGTTGATGATGCATTGGGCATAGATAATTCTTTATCACACATCGTAGTTTGTGGATTCCCAACACTTTCTAATATGGAGGCTATGAATTTTAACAAATCTCACTAAAAACTAAAATTTAATACAGAAATAAAAACTTATTTGCATAAAGCCTGATGTAAGTTTCACTCTAATTGAGTAGAATCTCACTTCGGGGAAGAAGGGCTTGCAAATATGTCATCCACGGTGATGAGAGCAAGAGAATTCAATATCTTTAACACCTACAGTAAGTAAGAACCTTGGGGGTTCCTTAGAGCCTAGGAAGGGCACCCCATGTTATACTGAAGGCCTGTTAAGGCTAAGATTGCCTGACAACTGAGGTCTCCAAGGGATATGCTGTCAGGAAACTTGCTTGTCCTCTGTCAGGACAAATTCAGACATTAGGCTTTGAAAAGATGGCCCGATGCTGAAGTGAAATTTGGGAGGATATCCAGATTGAATTTACAGGGACAGTGTTAATTATTCTAGTTGCCTGTGAGGCCCAACTTTTATTAGCAGTTTGGAATTCTTGCTGTGTTCCCTCTCTTTCATCAAATTGTGAGGAAAAGGAATAAAAAAAAATAAGAAAAGAAACTCGTTTAAATGGAATTATGAAAAATAATTACAGGCAGCACCTGTGGCTCAGTGGGTAGGGCGCCGGCCCCATATACCAAAGGTGGTTGGTTCAAACCCGGTCTAGGCCAAATTGCAACAAAAAAATAGCAAGGCCCAGTGCCTATGTCCCAGCTACTTGGGAGGTTGAGGCAAGAGAATTGCCTATGCCCAGGAGTTGGAGGTTGCTGTGAGCTGTGCCTACCGAGGTCGATAAAGTGAGACTCTGTCTCTACAAAAAATAAATAAAATAAAAATAATTACATAGTCCTAATTTTTAGTGTAAACATTGATCTAAACTTTTTCCAACTTCTTTTCCTGACCGCCATGGAAGAAACACAAATATTTGTTTCCAGAGACAACATTCACTTTCGGTGTGGGCTCTAGAAAGCTAGACTGAAAAAAGGCAGGCAAGGTTTGGGAATTTAAAGCACTGAGCACCAAAGACCCTTCTTCCCCTCTTTGTCTTATCTTGATATCAAGATATTTGGGGTAATATTTTTTATTAATCTCATAATCTCCAGCATATCGCACAGTGCCAGGCTCAGAGTACATGCTCAGCAGAATTTTTGTGAAAGAATAGATAAAATATATGTTCGTATGTATGAGTCCCCTACCAACCTCAGCGCTTTACTTCATTGTACTTATACACATGTAATTAGGAACATTTGGGAGGGAGGCAAGGTGTTTTTGTGTAATGAAACAGATTCACACATTTTAAAATTATCTCTCTGAATAAATTGATGTTATCACCTCTATCACTTATTTATCAAGAAATGCACATGGACATGAATAAATCATTCACTATGGCTTTATACTGAAAATTACAAGGTGAGCCATTCTGTTTTTATTCTGGCATATTCAAAAAGTAATATTTTTTATTTTTTCACAGATTTACTTACCTACACCTGATGTTATAATACATTATAGCATATGTGTTGAAATGTATACCTACAATGGGTTAAATATCTTTCCAGGATGAATGGACAATATGTCTATAAGACCTGATGAAAAATAGCAATCTCCTGCTCCAACCTCCTCCAGCCCACTTCTAAGCCTCCTTCTAAGAAGCAGTTGACTTTCAACATGTTTAGCAATTTCTTTTGAAACTGATTCCCTTGCTATATTTACAGCACTTTATATTTCTTAATTTTGCATTGATAGAAATTACTTTTTGACTTCCTAGTGTGTAAGAGGAGGATTGAATCCACTCTCCTGTGCACACATATTGGCCATTCTCGATCTTTCACAATGTAATCATTTCACAACTTTTTTAGTGAAATCTTATAGGTAATGATTTTTTTAAAAACTGGCAAATGAAATTGTATACACGTATGGTGTATGACATGACATTCTGAAGTACAGATGCATTGTGAAATGGTTTAATCTACCTCATTAACACACGTATTGTCTCACATACCTATCATTTTTATGGTGAGAAGACTTAACATTCGCTCTCTTTGCATTTTTCAAGAATACAAAGTTTTACCATTAACTATGGTTACCATGCTGGACAAAAGGTCACTTGAATGTTTTTCCTCCTATCTCACTGTAACTGTGTGCACTATGGTCAATAGCTCCCTCACCACCTCCCCATTCACAGCAGTGTCTTGTCGCAACCATCCCACTCTCTACTACTGTGGAACCAACTTCTTTAGATGACACACCGGAGTGAGATGATGCAGTGGACACGTCTCTGTGCCTGGCATCTTTCACTTAGCATGATACCCTGCAAGTTTATTCATATATAGCAAGTGATAGAATTTCCTTCTTTTACACGGCTGAAGAGTGCTCCACTCTGTGTATATATGCACTTTCCTTACCTATTTGCCTGTTGATAAATAATTAGGTTGATCCCATATTTTGGAACCTTCAAAGCAATTTTGGAACTCTTTTTCTGGAATGGCCATCAGAGCTGTTGTTGTATGACATCTTACAATTAAGTTTGCAAATTCATCCTAGAGAAAGTGCTTTCAAGGGTAGACTAGGTGCTGGCATGAATATTCTCAAGGAGAATACATTGACAATGACCACAGTGATATGCAGCAATGGCGTATGTAGCACTTTTAGGAGGATGGAATTCTGAGGCTTAATTGTACAAACTTGTGTACTATAAGTCTGAAAATCCAGATATCTCTTTAACATGCTGATTTCATTTTCTTTGAATATATATCCATAGAGGAATTGCTGGATAACAGGGTAATTCCATTTTAAAGAGTTTAAGGAACCTCCATACTATTTTCCATTATAGCTGTACTAATTTACATTCCCACCAACAGGGTACAAGGGTTCCCTTTCTCCACATCCTCATCAATACTCGTTACCTTTGTGCCTTTGGACAATCGCCATTCTAATAGGAGCGAGGTGACATCTCATTGTGGTTGTAATTTGCATTACCCTGATGGTGATATTGAACATTTTTCATATACCTGTGAGTCTTTTTTTTTTTTTTGGCTGTTGAGTTGGTTGAGTTTCTGATATATTTTGGCTATTAACCATTTAAACAGTTTTAGATAGTTTGCAAATATTTTCTCCCATCCTCTAGGTTATCTTTTCCCTTTGTTGATTATTTCTTTCGCTGTGCAAAAGCTTTTTAGTTTAATAGAATGCTGTTTAACCATTTTTGCTTTTGTAGCCTGTGCTTTGGAGATTATATTCAAAACAATCATTGCCCACACTGACGTCATGGAGCTTTCCCCTATCTTTTCTTCTGGTATAATAGTTTCATAGATTTGGATCTTACATTTAAGTCTTTAATCTATTTTGAGTTTATTTTTGTACATTGTGAAAGATAAGAATCTTACTTCATTCTTTGGCTTGTGCATATCCAGTTTTCCCAATGACGTTTTTGAAGACACTGTTGTTTTGGAGGAGACTGTTTCTCCTCCATTGTGTGTTCCAGGTACCTTTCTCAAGCATCAGTTAGATGTAAATGTGTAGATTTACTTCTGGGCTCTCTATTCTGTTCCATCGACTTATGTGCCTATTTTTATCCTACTATCATGCAATTTGGGTTACCATAGCCTTATAGCATATTTTGAAATCTGGCACTTTGACGCCCCCAGCTTTGTTTTTTTTTTTGTACAATATGACTTTGGCTATTCAGATTTTTGTGATTTCATCAAATTTTAGGATTGTTCTCCCTATTTCTGTGAAAAATGTCATTGGTATTTGATAGGTATTTCATTAAGACAATGTTTGTCATGATAATTAGGAAATTACAGTAATATGTCACTGATCAACAGGGATATGCTGAGCAATATATACTTGGGTGATAATGTGCAAATATCATAGACTGATATCGCTCCAAGGCTACAAGCCTGAATACCATGTTACTTTACTGAATACAGTAGGCAATTTTAACACAATGGCAAGTATTTGGGTATCTATATACAGAAACAGTCTAGTAAAGTATGGTAGTAACATGTTATTATCATCTTATAAGACCAGCTTAGTCCAGGCAGTAGGTTATTGACTAAAGCCTCATTATGGTGACTATTATTGCTTAGTCAAAGATTGCATTCTGACAACACTTCCTCTTGGTATAATATTCAATTATGTTCTTAAATTAATAATCACTGCCTTTACTTTCTTCTGTAACCTTATAGTGAATTTATAATGAAACTTTCTGACATATTTCTAAAACTAATTCCCCAGATGGTCTAATACAGAGATAACCTCTCTGTCTTTGTTTCATTCATGAAATCACTATCTATTTGGATGTTAATTATATGATGTTTTGTCTTCTATTTCCTGTAATTTTTTGTTTCTTTATTTTCCTCTAATTTTTTTTCTTTCTCTTTTTATTGCCTGTATACATTGGTCTCTAACTTTCATGTTAAGTGCTTTTCTCAAGTGTCTGATGATTCTGGTTTCTTAACTTATATTTGAGAGTGAGCCACTAAAACACTGTTTGCATGTGAGTAAAGCAAACACACTAGTATTGCTCACAGAAAGGTTATAAGGTGGAGAAATGTTGGCTATCCTTAAAATGAAGATCTCATCCCAAAATGCCTTATCCATTGCTTTAGCTTTCTCAGAAGAATTCTCATTTCTTGTTAACATGGTTCTTGAAAATAAATATTGACATCTATAAATATTTTATTTCTGTTGTTGTTTAAATGATTTGCCCTATTCTAAAGTAACTGGTCTTCATAAGTTTAGCATTGTAGTGATGGTGGGAAACATTCCAAATGGAAAACTTGGAGAAGGCATTTATGATTTGTCAAAATCTTCATGACAAAAACTTTTAACAACAACAAAATTTTATTCATAAGACAGTTATGGCTGGATTCCTAGATGAGATAACTGGTTAATTGTGATCTAAATGATTTCCTCATTTGATTCATGGGGGCTAATGTGCAGTGATATTGATGAAATTCCTAAAATAATCAAAATGTAGAGGACTTCAGGGGGCAGAGTCATGTACTCCTGTTAATTCGTGCGACTCTTTCTATTGAATACATCAGCCCTTTCCTAATGCCTGGGTGCTGGGTATTGTGGAATTGGGGTAGAAGAAAAGCCAAATAAACAAAAATCAAGGGTCTTCTTTAGTACATTGGAATCTGAAGAGCCTAGAAGTCAAGATCTCTCAGAGGTCTAGTTCTAGGAATTTATTAAATGGAACTACCCTTATGGCCTCCAAAGAGAGTGCTCTGATAGAAGAAAAAATGAGCAGTGTGCTTACTTCTCACCCTTAACATCTGGCCTGGGATTGATATCTACCATTTCTGTCTTCACTAAGGTATCTGGTAATGAGAGTTGGTACAGGATTTGGTGATGTCGGAATAAAAGCCTTTTATAAAAAGAACTGTCAGAATGTTGTTGAAAAATTGACAATGGAACATTGTGGCCAATAAGAACTTTTTGATGGGATGTGATCATCCAGTGTGTATTAGCGCTTATCAACAAGGTGCAACCCCGCATGGTTGGTCTCCATAAGGTGATGCATCAGACCAGAGATGGATGAAGTTACTTGCACCATTTCAAATTCCAGTGAAGCAGAGAGGGTGTCTCTGTCCATTACTTCAAAGCTGTAAACCTTGTGTCTTTGCCTCCAATAAAACATATTCTAAATTGGTCAAGGATTCAAGAAATTCATAACGTAAACAGAAAAATAAACCTTCCTAGGTCATCGCTGCATGCATGTGGGTGCGCGCGCGCGCGCGCGCACACACACACACACACACACACACACACACACACACTCTTACGTGTTAATAGAGAAAGCAAGCAGAGAAGGAACTCAAGGAATAAATAACACAGATATCAAGTGAACTAATGACTGATTTTGACTATAAAGTAATGGGGCTTTCTCTAAGACATTTGTATTTATAAACAAAATAGATAAAAGAAAGATGATTTTAAAATGATTCCCTACTTTGCAGAAAAATTACCTCAGAGCTCCTTTCCTGAGTTGCTTTCCTTGGGCCTTTATTTGATGGATTTTAGATTATTAGCTGAAGCAATTATCAAACAGGGTTGAGGGAAGAGGAGTGTGGGAAGCTGCTGCCAGGTGAAAATTCCTTAATAAAACAAAATAAAGCCCTTGGGATTGATAATTTAGGGAACTGAACCAGGAACTCATTTGAAACAATTTTACTTTTGTGTGGCTTTTCAAGAACATGATTTTCAGTAATTGGCAATCCTCATCCATTGAAATCCATGAAAACCAATGTTTATTTCTTGAGAACTCTACATTGTGAGCATCGGCGCTATTATAATTTGTTAGAGGTAGGGGACTCCTTGTCTTCTTTCTGGGCTTATCCTGAAAGTTCTAAGACCTTTAAGGAAATCAGTAAAGCTAAGATAACTACACCAAGAAAAAAAATTGTGTGTAGGTGAATGGAGGGAGCACAGAAAGGGTTTTTATATAAGAGGCTTTCAATGAAACACCATGTTACTATTTTACCATTTCTTTCATTATGTATAAGAAAAGGTGCAATTAAATCTAAGAAAATGAAAGCAGCAACTCTAATAAAGAGCTTAATACAGATTATTCGCAAATGTACAGATATTTTTGACGTGTGGTTTTTAGGTTTTTGATTTGGGGACATGCTGGTGAACACTTTTGCAGGATGTAGCAACAGTTATTGGAAGAAAGTTTGTGAACCACGGATCCTGAAATGTCTAAATGTTCCTGAACCATTGCCATTTAGACAAAGGTCGAAAGTGTTTATCCAAAAGTCTTCTATTTTGTCCCAATATACCTAAATACTGGAGCTGGAAAAGAGTTCAGAAATTACTTTGTCAAATTACTTGTTTTTTAGTTAAGGAGTGAAGGCTTTGATTCCTCTAGAACGCCCAGCTCACCAGGGACTGGACTGGACAGTTTCTGCCAGCTCTCCTGACCAATGCACGTTATTGACCTATCACAACTCCCCTCGCTAACACTTTCTCACAGCAGTGCAGGGCATGGAAATTCTTAATGGAGAAATCCTTTAAGTTGAAAGAGTTTCAATAACAAGAAGTATTTACTGGGTACCTACTCAGACCAAGTCCCAGTACATGAGGAAGAGACTTTTTTTTCTCCAGTTCCCTATAATGCAGTCTAGAGGACAAGTTAACTACATAGAAATAAACCTAATAATGTGCAGTAACATAGGGTTGAACATATCACGAGTTGGCACCAATAGCAAATATCAACAAAACCTGAGGAAAGCGTATAGTTACATGTTTCTCACAATCACAGGAAATAGAATTACCACATGTAATTTGGCTTTTGAGCCCAGAATTTGTGTCTGCTTGTCTAAGAATTAAGAAGATTGAGCTTTGCTGGACCTCTTACAAGATGTGTGGATGGTGTCACCTTCCGAGATTTCAAGTCTCACAAGATGAAGAGCTCAGAAGTGAGGGCAGGAAAATGAGCAATGAAACCTCCAACACCTCCTTTTCATTCTCATTAAATGCTGCAACCTTCACTATTAAATATGCTCTTGACCTTGTGGGACAAACTCTAGAAGCAAATTTCTCATGTGTCGGTCTCTCTCTGGGCCTTCTGCGACGTACTGTAGCTCAGACAAGTACTGTTCTTAATGGGTTTGTGGGAAAGGCTTGGCCTGCCTTTCCATCTGCACCTTCTGCTGGCTCCCTCCGAAAAGCGCTAGCTTGCCATACGACATTCCCTTGAATTATTTAGATTGGTAAATCTTTCTGCATCTCACATCTTTAGTCCATCTGTTAGCCGGAGCTTTGCCTTTATAGGAAGTGTCCTTTATGCATGCTGGCATCTGTCAGCAGTACACTTCTCTCTTTTATTCATGATCTTCTATGGGAGAGGGTACAAGCTGCAGAAATGCTGTGTGCCTGGTCTGCATTTCATTTTAATGGAAGATTACATGACTGGGGTGCTGGTTTATTACCTTGCTCCACATGCATCCCTTCATCACCTGGAAGCCCCTCACCCAGCCTGCTAGGAGGTGCTGCCCTCCTGTAGCCTCTGGACCCAGCTTTTTTGCAAAGAGTGAGCATGATGGGGGAGAGCAAATAGCTCCTTCAGAAAAAAAAATGAAAGATTATGCAAAAGGACAAAAATATAATGGAGAATCAAGGCAACGAAAAAGGGAAAAGGTCTTGACCCTAGGCCAGTACCCAGATGTGCACATGAAATTATTTATGCAAACCACTAGATGAGTTCAGGAAAGTGCTACTGTGGACCCAGAGCCTAGCTAAGTAGATTTCCCCTGAAAATTGTGCTCCTAAACTTAGTTTTTTTCCATTTCTCACATGCAGAATTAGAAAGACTGTCTCATCCAATTTTTCTCTCAATGGTACAGTAGCCCTTATAAAATTTAACTTATAAGTTAAATGTTAGCTGCTACCCAAATGTTATCATTTTGGTATCAATCTAAAAATAACCAATATTGTAAATAAGGTGATCATATGTCCTGGTTACCTTGAATATTTATGGTTTGTGCCTATTTTAGATCAATTAACACCTGAACATTATTTTTATTGCACACTTTCATTCACCAAAGTGTGCTTGTTTGGTGGAGAAATCACATCACCCTGATGATAAATCATGCCACTGGCTACACTGCTTCTGATTACAACCAATGTGATTTCAGTGCCCATGTTAGGGACTGCATGTGTTCCCCCTAGGTGATAATGGGTAGGTGTCCAGTGAAGAAAGGGTCAACGTGTACATTTGGAATGTGTTTCCTATTACCAAAAAGGGTCTTTTCAACACAGTATTAATTTATTCATTTAATAGATGTTTAATGAGTACCAAGTATGTATCACACATTCTTTCAGATGCTGGGAATAAAATGTGAACAAGACAAGTTTTTACTCTTGTGATACTTACATTCATTGAAAATGACTAGGGTTATATTCCAGTTGAAAGCCAAGTAGAGTCCATACTACCTATTAACATTCATGAAGGATAGATAGTGTGTTCTAATCTGTCTGCCTGCAGAGGACTTGTTGACTTTTGGGATAGCACAGATTTTGTTCAGTAATACAGATAAGCAGAGTGTGACCAACGCAAATCAGAAAGACAGTGAGAACCAGCACCAGTTTAGACACACTGGAGATGTACAGACTCTTACCGGGTGCGAGCCATATCCCTTCTCCCCTCTACTCTATTTGGTACATTTTAAACAGAAACAAAGGATGAAGGCTGAGGTCCTGAAATTTGTTATGGTAATCTAGGGAGAAACTGGGAAGTGATAAGAAGGTACATGGATTGTATCTCGTAAGCACAAGTGATAATTCTCACATGTTTTATTGGAAGAGAACATTGGGGGAAAATAGAACGAATCTAGACTTTTGTGAGATAATTAGGTGAGAACTTGGTACATTGAAATTTGTTTGTTTTTTTAATTGAATCATAGCTGTGTACATTAGTGCAATCAAGGGGTACAGTGTGCTGGTTTCATATACAATCTGAACTGTTTTCATCATAACATAGCCTTCATGGCATTTTCTTAGTTATTGTATGAAGACATTTGTATTCTGCAATTAGTAAGGTTCGCCTGTACCCTTCTAAAATGCACCGTAGGTGTGGCCCCACCAATTACCCTCCCTCTACCCTAACCTCCCTCCTCCCCCTCCTTTCCCCTTTCCCCATATTCTTGTACTATAGTTGGGTTATACCCTTCGTATGAAAGCTATAAATTAGCTTCATAGTAGGGCTGAGTACATTGGATAGTTTTTCTTCCATTCTTTAGATACTTCGCTAAGAAGAATACGATCCAGCTCCATCCATGTAAACATGAAAGAGGTAAAGTCTCCATCTTTCTTTAAGGCTGAGTAATATTCCATGGCACACATGTACCACAATTTATTAATCCATTCGTGAGTCAATGGGCACTTGGGCTTCTTCCATGACTTAGCAATTATGAATTGGGCTGCAGTGAACATTCTGGTACAGATGTCTTTGTTATAATGTGATTTTTGGTCTTCTGGATACATACCTAGTAAAGGAATTATAGGATTGAATGGCAGGTCAATTTTTAGATCTCTAAGTATTCTCAAAACATCCTTCCAAAAGGAATGTATTAGTGCGCATTCCTACCAGCAATGTAGAAGTGTTCCCTTTTCTCCACATCCATGCCAACATCTGTGGTTTTGGGATGGTATGTTGAAATTTGGAATTACAGTTTACTGAAAATGTTCTCGATTTTTTCTTCCAATTTTTCCACTGAATTTTTTACTTTTACTGTTATACTTTAGTGTTCAAAAGTGTTCTCTGACTTTTCATTTATTAAATATCATCTTATTCAAAGTATATTAATACATGCACATTATAATCTTTTATCTCTCTGAGGATATTAATTTTGATTGGCTTATTAAAGATTTCTTCTTTTTGAAATTGTTTCTTATAAAATTCTTTCTTTGTTTTTGCTGATTTTGATCCTATCTTTAACGTTAGATACTTTTTATAAAATACAGGATGATCTTTGCCCATTAATAAGGGAGTGTTATTAAAAAGCCTGTTAGAAGTTTTGTGTGCCAGAGAGGGCTTTGTTGGCTGTTGGGATTGAGTGTATAGTGATTAGGCAAGGGACCACATATTTTCATTGCAAGATGCCCAAATGTCAGTTTCTGTAAGTATTTTCTTTGATGTTAGTTTCCTGAGAGTGGTAGCCTCCAATCTCTTTCCCAGAAGAGCTAAGTTTTCTGCATTCTATATGGTAAAAGCGGATGTGAAAACTAGAAAGTCTCATGGTTGGGAGTGAATACTTTTACCTAACTCCCTTCCCTTGTAGGCACCTGACCTCTTTCCCTAATATGAATGGAATTCCCTTGCCTAGAAGCTCTCTGATTCATTTTCTTTGGAGAATAAAGCCTATTATCTCCTGCAGGATGGCAAGAAAGTAATTACCTGTATGAATTGGTAGAAAAGGGCACTGGGGGTCTACGTGGACTTCGAATATGCTTTCAAACAAACTTTCATCTCCATACCTTTATATTCCCACCTTAAGAGGGGCTCCAATTTCTAAGCCTTTCTAGGGCTCTGAAGCTTGAATTGGGGAGCTTTTTTTTTTTTTTTTTTTTAAATACATATATTTTATTATTCTTCATTACATTATTTCCCCCCTCCCACCCGTCCGTGATAAGGCAGAATTGATTTACAGAAAAGAATACAGAAAACACCAAAGCTCCTGGTAGTGGGAG
>CAUYRH010060719.1:0-76894 GCA_963574655.1 Perodicticus potto
GCCGGGGGCAAGGTGAATGAGTGCATCAATGAATGGACACAGTCCATCCATGGAATTCAGGCCTAGGAAATTCACAAGAAACTGACCTAGGCATAGGAAATGGGGGTTCCACATTTAGTCCCAAGTGTAAAGTGAAGGAAACACCTATTCATTTATTTTTTTAATATCACTTTTATGGTTGGGATAGCTGCCCTGGGTGGTTCCCTGGGAAGCCTGGCTGACTTCCTTATCCTTTACTGTGGGGACGTCCCAACAATACTTCCATCGGTGGGTGGTGCAGAGACATCCTCCTGGCCACCAGTTCCACACTGAATCTTTTCCTAAAAAGTAACGGCTAAACAAAGAACTTTCCTTATAAGCCATGAATTGAAAAAAAAAAAAAACCTAAAATAAAATAACTAAACTAATTTATCTTTCATAAAACTATCATCCAAAAATGATTGGGGGAAGGGATGGCAAAGAGAGTCAATTAAAGATGCTTTTTATTTTCTGATTATTGATGAATCTATCGTGTCATCTGTGAGTCTACGATGTGGCCACTCCTTTGTGTTATATTGCAGTGTGAATCCTGCTAGCTTAAGTTTTGTTTTTTTTTCTGACAGAATGCTTTTCTCATATTGGTATATTCATATAGAAGGGGCCAAAATATGTATACACATTTTAACAAAGGAAAATACTGTATTAAATTTGTGATACTCAAGTCATATTTGACTTTGGCAATTTCAAGAGATACAAGGTATGATATGCAAGATAACGAACACTTTCAGTATATATTATTACAATTTTAACGCAGTTTTTTCCTTTCTTAAAATGTGTACACATTTTTTTTGCACCCTCTGTATATATAAAAAAGAAATACATTTTATATATATTTAAGTATAGCATATATGTAATATACAATTATATGTATCATATATGCACACACATACATACACATATATGGATACACATTCTGAAATACACCAATAAGAGCAAAACACTGACCATGGCTTTGTTTTTTTTTTTTTTTTGGCCGGGACTGGGTTTGAACCCGCCACCTCTGGCATATGGGACCAGCGCCCTACTCCGTTGAGCCATAGGCGCCACCTGACCATGGCTTTGTATTATAGTTTTGTTTGATGCCTTTTGGATTTTATTTTACTTTTTCCGATAGGGTGTGTTTTTCTCTTATTGGTATATTCATACATATGTATACAATTATATATAAAATGTGTTTATTAGTATATTCCTTTACTTATAATTATATAAAGGAATTACTTGTTATGTTGATATAAATGTCAATTATATAAATAATTATATGTTATATGGTATATGTAATTATATTTTTTAAAATGGGGAAAGCAAAGTATTTCTCTACCTTCCCAAAGTTTCTCTTAACTTTGTATTTTTATGTGTTTCTTTTATGTGCGTGTGTATTTAAATTAGTAATACAAATTGTATATATTTATGATTTACAACATGATATTTTGAAATATGTATGCATTGTAGAATGGTCGAATCAAGCTCATTAACATACATACTACCACACATACTTCTCATTTTTTTGTGATGAAAACACTTGAAATCTAATCTCTTACCAACTTTCAAGAATACAATATGACTTTAACTTTGTAAAAGGCAACATGTTGTACAGTGGACTCTTGAACTTACTCTTCCTATCTAACAATCACAAGCTTATTAAATATCCTTAAATCCTGTGGCCTCTTCACATAAGCGATTTGAAATGTTCTTCTTATGTATCTGATAAAGTAATAATGAGCAGCATGAGAAAAAATGAAAATATGATTCCACTGCAGCCCCACCGTGAATTGGGGTGCCCACCTTTGAGAAGTCTATGTAAATGGTAATGCCCAGTTTCAGAGGTGTCTTTTATATTTTGAAGTCCTCTGCTTGACTGTTCTGAGCAGGGTCTGCAGACAAGCATATAGAACTTTTCCCTTTACCATCACCTGGGCATCCCACACACTCCCACAAAGTTAATCAACAGATGTTCCTCATTTTTTGGTTAATTTGGTTGGTTTTATTTTCTCCCCTCATGGATAGCAATATCCTATAATAAGAAGAACATGGGTTCTGGAATGAGGCTGGCCAGAGGTCAGAATTCTACTTCACCATGGAAACATATGCCAGTTAGTCAACAACTCAAATGGCTTCTTCATTTACAAAATAAGACAGATACCGTGATTTAAGGGCATAATCAAGGATCTTATGAGTCTTAAACAGAAATCGTATTATTTAACTTTGAGAACATCCTCATAAACTTTCTGGAGCCCAATCCCAGATATTTGTATACAAACTGAGCAGAGCTTTCTCCACACCAGTCAGAAGAATATATTTTCAGAAGCATAATTGTGGTGATCCTGGGAACATTAAAGTTAGCGATGAAATGTTAGAGAAATGGTAGGAAAATCTGAGAAGCCCTCGAGACAATGAAGGTTGGCCAGAGATTGACATGTGACACCCTATGTTTATTTCTCTTTAATTAGCAACCAACTTCCTTACAAAGAGAAAAATATTTGTCTGATTTCCAAATAGAAGTGGCATCACTCCACTTACCCAGATTTTAATCTATTTCAATACAACCTGGTCCTATAATATCCATACTGGTATCTTTACACCTAAGTAGACTCTATCATGAAAGAAGACCCCAATTTAAATATGAATATGATTTCTGTCCCTAAATCTCTAGAAAGTTTCCAGAATTAGGTAGAGAAGGACTATAGCAAAATCACCATGTACCATTGCCTTGTTGTTGCAAGGTATTTTTTGTTGGGATCAACCTCTCTTTCAGTCAGTGGTTCTATGTACGAGAACTGGCTCAAATCTGGAAACTGAGGGATCTTGACTACATTAGGAGCATTTTCTCTCAGCCTTGCTTTTATTTTATTACATGAATTAAGTAGTACCCTTACTGGGTATCCATCCTTATTGTCCCTAAAAGAGCACAGTGTTCTTTTAATTATTCCCACAGCTCTCTGCCCCCTCCACCATTTTGACCTTGATGTTCAATTTGAAAATTGTACCCACCTTGCTGCTGACAGTTAAATAAATAGCCACCTAGCTCTTATTATGCTAATATCCTATTATTCCCATTGCTCTCAGAGAGCCCCATTCCATGACATCTAGCGTTGGCTTACAGAGGTTGGTCACCATGGAGCTTTTCAACAATGCTTGTGTCCCTGTTTCCAGTGTTCTCTTGCCCTCCCACAGAACATAGTGAGCTAATGGGTTTTCTGTCCTTATGTAGTACATCCACTCTCATGTGCCAATCCCTTTACCACTGTCTGCCATGGCGGTTCTGCCATTTCTACAACCTTCCTAATGCCATGACCCTTTAATATAGTTCCTCATGTTGTGGTGACCCCCAGTTATTTTCACTGCCAATTCATAACTTTAATTTTGCTACTGTTATGAATCGTAATGTAAATATCTGATATGCAGGTGTATTTAGGCGATCCCTATGAAAGGTTCGTTCGACTCCCAAAGGGGTCATGACCCATTGGTTAAGAACCACTGACTTGGTGTGAACCATTGCTCTTCTGTGGCTTAAAGAGCCATCCTAGCAGTATATTAACAGTTCCTCTTGGAGACTGGAGGGATGTTCAATCTGTATGATGGGAGAGTGGTCCCACATTGACATACTCACTTTACTCATCTTGATGTTCTCTTCACACCTTTTTTGATCCAGGATTCAGCCCATCTTGGAACCTGGCTGTGTGTGTTTGCATAGCATAGAGTTCTTTTTCTCCCTTAGCAATTCCAAGTCTTTCCCAGTTATTGGTCCAAAAGGGGTGGTCAAGTGGCAGATACTGCATAGATTGCAGGTTGACTTGAAGATCAAGAGCTTCTGCATTTTCTTCAAGAAATGGGGAGAGTATTAGCCTTTAACAACAAAGTGTAGGCCAGTTTTTCAAGCCCAAAAGGTTCAGGGGAATCTTGGGATTCAAGGTTTTTTAAATGGATAATCTAGATTTCCTTATCCTAGGTATCAGAATTTTCTTTCTTTTCAATCAGAGCACTGATGTTGGCATAGCAGACTTGACCTGGGTGAGAATTCATTTTCTCTGCTCTTTCAGTTAAGTCCTGGGATTCATCCTTAGTATTTTTTGTTTTGTTTTGACCTTGAGCTACAAAAGAAGAGAGTCAGTTTATAATCTATGAAGGAGTCTCTCTTGCTTTTAGGTTTCATTTTACAAGTATGACTAATCACTCTTAGCCTTTCCTTTTCTTTCACTAGTGCCTCAGTTGCAACCAGCAAGAATCATCTCATTCCATAATCTTTATTATTGCTTCTTTCCCACAAAACTGTAAGTGCTTGAGATGCAATACTCACCAGTTCATTCCCTTCCTCTGATATTCCATC
Organism: Perodicticus potto; assembly: GCA_963574655.1. Lineage (NCBI taxonomy): Eukaryota > Metazoa > Chordata > Mammalia > Primates > Lorisidae > Perodicticus > Perodicticus potto. The sequence continues at coordinate 4,364 of CAUYRH010060719.1, forward strand.
TTAGTCCACAGTCACAAAGATTTTTAAAAATTATTCTGGTACAGCATGGCAGTGTAGATCAGTGCCTCAAGGACTGCCAGTGATGCCACCATTATTGCTGGCTAGCAACCCAGAAATGAATCCAATTGCTGAATTTTACTTTAAATTTGTTCCTAGATTATTTCAGGTCCTAGATCCCTGGGAAAGAGACACTGACACAGATAGTTTATAGGGAGAGCTCTAAAAACATCTATAATGACGTGAGGGAAGTAGATTCAGGCAAAGGGAGTTGACTGGGGATGCCATTTCAACAAAAGGCTTGATCAATCTGATGAGTAGCTCTGAAGCTGGGCAATACTCCTCAGTCACAAACTTCATCACCCCAATTCCAATAAGGGCCAGAACAACTGGTTAGAAGACCAACAAAAAAATAGAAAACTTGAACAACACTATAAAATAGCTAGACTTAACAGAAATCTATAGAGTTTTTCATACAGTACCCACAAAACATTTTTCAGGATAAACCATGTGATAGATAGGCTATAAAACAAATAACAATAAATTTGAAAGGATAGACAGGATACAAAGTACATTCTTTGATTACAAGGAATAAAATTAGAAACAAATAATGAAGACTTTTGGAAATATGCAGATATTTGGAAATTAAAAACATACTCCTAAATTAACAATGAGTCAAAAAAAAAAAAAAGAAAGAAAAAGAAAAAAATTCTTTGAAATGAGTTAAAATTAAGAAACAATACCCCAAAACTTATGGGATATAGCTAAAGTAGCTTTAGAGAGAAATCTAGAGGCCTATTCAAAAACACAAAAGATGTAAAATTAAGAACCTAACCTTCCATTGTGAAACACTGGAAAAACAAGTGCCAACTAAACTTACAAAATAGCAGGAAGGAAAGCATAAATATTATAGTGGAAATTAATGAACTAGAAAATAGAAACATAATAGAAAAAAATCAATAAAATCAAAAGCTGTTTCTTTAAAATGGCAAAAAAATTGACAAAGATTTAGTTAGATTGACCAATGAGAAAAAAAGAAAACACTCATATTACTAGAATCAGAAATGAAAAAAGACATTTTAATTTATCTTATAGAAATAAAAATGATTATAAAGACCCATTATGAATAATTATATACCAATAAGTTAGAAAACTTAGATGAGGGGGACAGATTCCCAGAAAGATACAAATTACAAAAACTGACTCAGGAAGAAACAGACAATCTGAAGAGATCAATATAAGTGGAGAGACTGAAGTTGGTTAGCAATAAAAAGAAACTACCCACAAAGCAAGACCAGGGCAGATAGCTTTACTAATGAATTCTACCAAACATTTTTTTAAAGAATAAATATCAGTTCTTTACAAACTCTTTCAAAAGTAGTAAAAGAGGGAATACTTCCAAAATCATTCTATGAGGTCATTATCCTGACAGCAAAACCACTACAAGAAAAGAAAACTACAGACCTATATATCTTACAAATATGGCACAAATCCTCCAGAAAATACTAATAAGCCAAATAAGAAACATACAAAAAAAAATTAGATGGCATGACCAAGTGGGATTTATACCGGGAATACAACATTGGTATAACATCTGAACATCAACTTATGTACTATATCATATCAACAGAGTAAAAAACAAAAACCACACAATCATCTCAAAAGATGCAAAAGAAAGACTTGTCAAAACTCAATTTCATTTTTGATGAAAATATTTAACAAACTAGAAGTAGAATGGAACTTTCTCACTCTGATGAAGGGCATCTATGAAAAAAAAAAAAATAGAACTAACACCATATTTAGTTGGGTGAAAGACTGAATGCTTTGCCCTAAGATCAGAAACAAGACCAGGATGTCACTTTAATTCAGTCTTGTTCTAGAGGTTCTTTTTTTTTTTTTTTTTCTTTTTCTTTTTTTATTGCGACAGAGTCTCACTGTGTCACCCTTGGTAGAATGCCGTGGCCTCCTCGCTACAGCAACCTCAAACTATTGTGCTCAAGTGATTCTCTTGCCTCAGACTCCCTAGTAGCTGGGACTACAATGACCTGCTATTTTTCTTGTTTGTTTGTTTAGCAGGCCCTAGCTGGGTTCAAACTCACTAGCCCCAGAGCATGTGGCCAAAGCCCTAACCACTGAGCTATGGGCACCCCTGTTCTAGAGGTTCTAACCAGAGTAATTTAGTGGGGGAAGAAAAGAAAGGGGGAGGATCCAGATTGGAAAGAAATAAGTAAAATTATCTCTATTTATGGGTGGCACCTGTGGCTCAGTGAGTAGGGCACCAGCCCCATATACCAAGGGTGGCAGATTCGAACCCGGCCCAGGGCCAAACTGCAACAAAAAAATAGCCGGGTGGGTGCCTATAGGTCCCAGCTATTCGGGAGGCTGAGGAAAGAGAATCGCCTAAGTCTAACAGCTGGAGGTTGCTGTGAGCTGTGACACCACAGCACTCTATTGAGGGTGACAAAGTGAGACTCTGTCTTTAAAAAAAAAAATTATCTCTATTTGCAAATGATGTGATGTTTATATCAAAAACTCCTAAGAAATTCACTAAAATCTATTAGAATTGATAAATACTTTCAGCACATTTGAAAGGCACAAGATCAATATACAAAAATCAATTGTATTTTTATACACTAACAATAATCTAAAAATAAAATTAAAACAATTTCATTTACAATAGTATCAAAAAGAATGAAATATGTAGGAAAAAATTTAACAAAAGAAGTGCAAAACTGTACTTGGAAGACTACCAAACATTGTTGAAAGTTTAGAAAGAATTAAATGAAAAAATAGTCATATTCATGAACCAGAAGACTTAACATTGTAAAGATGGCAACACTGCCCAAGTTCCTCTATAGACTTAAAGCAATCTCTTGTCAGAATCACAGCTGGCTTTTTCTGTAGGGACTGACAAGCTGTCTGTAAAATTACATGAAATTGCATGGTTCCCAAAGCAGCACAATATATATATATACATCTTAAAACAGAAGAAGAAAGTTGGAGGATCCAAACTTTCCAATGCCAAAACTTACTCCAAATTCATAATAATCAAGATAATGTGGTACTGACATATGGACAAACATATATCAGTGGAAGGTAATTGAGAATCTAGAAATTAACCCACATGCCTATGGTCAACTGATTTTTTAATAAGAGTTCTAAGACCATCCAATGGGAAAAAGATAGTCTTTTTAACTGTTGGGACAAGATAATCACATGCAAAAGAATGAAGTTGGATCTAGAAATTAACTCTATGTGCCTCAATCATCTAAATATGTGAATGAAAATAATAAAACTCCTAGAAGAAAACATAGGAATAAACCTTGATGACCTCAGATTTGGAAATGAATTCCCAGATATGACACCAAAAGCATGAATAGAAAAAGAAAAAAAAACTCCCCAAAATAGACCTCATCAAAATTAAAGGCTTTGTCCTTCACATGGTACTATCAAGAAAGTAAAAAGGGCTCAGAGCCTGTGGCTCAACAGGCTAAGGCACCAGCCACGTAGACCTGAGCTGGCGGGTTCGAATCCAGCCTGGGCCCGCCAAACAACAATGACGGCTGCAACCAGAAAATGGCCGGGTGTTGTGGCGGGCGCCTGTAGTGCCAGCTACTTGGGAGGCGGAGGCAAGAGACTCGCTTGAGCCCAGGAATTGGAGGTTGCTGTGAGCTGTGATGCCACGGCACTCTATCCAGGGTGACAGCTTGAGGCTCTGTCTCAAAAAAAAAAGAAAGTAAAAAGACAAATCCATAAAATGGAAGAAAAAGTGGAAATCATATATATGACAAGGAACTTGTATCTGGAATAATATATAAAGAACCCTTACAATTCAATAACAAAAAGTAATAGTAGACTGATTTAAAAAATAGGCAAAGGATTTAGATAGATATATCTCCAAATATTTCTCATATTCAAATGACCAATAAACATATAAAAAGATGCTTGATGTCATTAGTCATCAGAAAAGTGAAAATCAAAATCAAAACACGATGCCACTTCACACCCTCTAGGACATCTAGAATCAAAAAGTTAGATAATAGCAAGTGTTGACAATGATGTGGAAATATCAGAATCCTTATGGACTGCTGGTCAGAATCTAAAATGGTGTGGCTATTTTGAAAAATAGTCTGGTAGCTCCTCAGAAAGTTCAGCATAGATTTACCTTTGACCCAGCAATTTCACACCAAGACATCTACCAGGAAACATTAAAATACACATCCACCAAAAAAACCATGAATATTGATAGTAGCATTATTCATAATAGTAAAAAGGTAAAAGCAACCCAAATGCCCATCAACTGGTGAGTGAAATGAAATGTTACATATCCGGACAGTGGAATATTATTTGGCCATAGAAAGGAAGTACTGCCACATGCTCTGACATGGGTGGGCTTGAAAACAGTACACTAAGTGAGAGAAGCCAGTCACGTACACCAAGAGCAGGTATTATAGAATTCCATTTATACGAAATACCTGCACAGGCAAATCAATAGAGACAGAAGGTACCCGAGTGTTTGTTTAGTGCTGGGAGGGATGGAGGAACTGAAGGGAGTAGCTAAGGGATACAGGGCTGCTTTTTGAGAAAATGTTTCTGATACTGACTGTGGTAGTGGTTGCACATATCTGTGAATATGGTAAAAATTACTCAATTATGCACTTTAAATGAGTGAGTATACACTATGTAACTGTAGCTCAATAAACGTGTTATTTCAAGATCCTCTTTACAAAAGCAGGATGTGTGTGCTGCCCCCTACAGCCATTCCATTTCCAACCTGCATTCTTTCTAATTCCTGTTCTGACACCTCACTTTCATTGGTTTCATTTCCCCAGACCTGGATTTCTGGTTTAGTATTCTGGTTTTGAGCCTTCCTGTAAACCCTTCAGTTTGATGACCCACCAGACGGTGTTGACCCAAACTTCCTAGTGTTTCCTGGCATTAAGGTTTTGAACCCTGGCTCCTTCATGTCCAGCCTCTGCCAATCCTCACTGCAGAGAATGAGGGGAAGAGCCCGGAGAACATAAGCAAAACCTGTGGCCATTTCTACTTATCCAAAGTGAACCAATGTCCTTGAAATTTACATTTGGATCTCAAATATTTTATCCACTAGAAAAACTTATTTTCCAGGAAATCTCCCAGTTCCTTACACAAGCAGGCATGAGTCTAATATCTCCCATCTTCACAGGTGTCTCAATTCAAGGACTTGTCAATGTTTTTATTCTTAAACTGGAACTCATTACACGTGCAATTCAAGCAATGAATGAATTCATTTGTTTATTCAGTCAATAGACACAGAGCAACAAAAATCTACTCTGTGCCTAGGTACTGGGGACCCAGCAGTCTCTGAACACACAGAAGAGGCTCCTACTCTAGAATTGGTAGTGAGGGAAGATCTGTTTCTGGAAGTGACATTTCAGCTGAATGCAAAGGAGCCAATCATGCAAAGAGCTGGAAGAACATTCCAGGCAGAAACAACTTCACGAATAATGCTTGAGTGCATGCAGTAGAGATCCGAGGGCACCGGATTCAGGAATGGGAAACCCTGAAAGTCTTCACTAGGTAGGTAAAGCTCGAGCAGCCCATTAGGGAAAAAGGACCAGCCTCAGACTTAAGACATGAAGGAAAGGCTTTCCAAGAAAGAAGATTGAAAGAAATGAAGCTGGACTGTTATATAAAACAGGCAAAGCTTGAGTCTTTGAGGATTGTTTCATAGTTGTAACCAGCTCTGGATTTGGCCTTATCTGTTTGGAATGCCAACAGGACACCCTAATATGGCAAAGAGCCCTAATTTGGGCCTGCAGTTGGGACACTGCTTCTGAGTGGCCAGCACTCATGCCTCACCACCTGCAAGAAAAACTAGTTATTTTAGTTTTGCAAAAGCAACATGGGTAATACTTTCCATTTTGTTCTCTGGGTCTCTAAGAAACCAATTCTCCCCACTCCAGCAATAGTACATGTGAAGCACACCCTCCCCGAGAAATACAGGGGTGCAGTAAGCCTAAAATAACTACTTTCATTATTTCCTTGGCAAAGTTAACGAAGTTCTAATCACCAATAAGAAAAATTTCCCCTCACACACCTTTCAAAATAGTGGCCTTCACTTCTGAAAAACTTTACCTTTATAAAACCAGAGTACAGAGTAACAACTTCTGCAGTCAGGAGCCCCTCCGCTGAGAGTCTGCCCTAGAAAAGTCCCTCGTTTTGATCACAGAAAAACCTTTTTCTATGACTGTTAACCACAGTTATTTAATACTCTTTAAACGCAATATTGTTTTTAAAACATGACATTTAGGAAACAAGATATAAAGATGAATTAAATCTTGCAGAGAGACAAAAGTGATTTTTCCTTAAAACTCTCAATATCCATGCCACTTTGCCTGGGAGAGTTTTGTTTCAAATGCTACTTTAGTTATTTTCCAAGGCAGAAAATGGCAAAGCCTGTCTGAGGGAGAAAAGGAAAACAAACCACATTAACATATCCCGCCTCCCTCTCCCCACACACACCTGTCCTCAATTTCTGGCTGCCTTCTCCTGACAAGTGCATCTTTGCGGGAAGCTAAGAGGTGACAAGGGCATTCGTGGCATTTGGCCTTCCCAGTAAGCATTCTTTACATTTTTTACATTTTTTAATACATCATGCTGAGAGGGAAAACCAAAGAAAGAGCTGCCCTATATGAGGTAATAATAGACAAGGGTCAGAGCAGAGAGGATTTCCCTGTCATTTTCTTACCCCCCTTCTTGGTGGGGAGGTCAGGCCCAGTGTGATGACCTGTGCAGAGGTGGGGAAGTTGCCCCGAGAAGGAAGAAAGGTGAATCAAGATCATCCGCAGTTCAAAAATGCTCTCCAAGCAATAAACAAGCTTTGGAGAAACAGCCGGAAGGTTTAAGGTTCTATGGGTTAGTAGAGACCTTGTGAGACACTCTGAAGTCGCGCATCATCAAGCCACTGTCCAGACACCCTCAGGCTTCGTTATAACATCATCCAATTATCTAAGGAGGAAAATCTATAAAGATCACCAAGAGCAAACTATCAGTCAGACCAAGAGCGTGATCTTGAACCCCACTCCGTGGAGCTTCCAGGAATTAGATATTGATAGATATATTTTGGCCCTAGAGAGCCCTTAACCTAAGATTGGTAAATATAGTCTTAGTAGCACATTTTATGATGACAGAGAACTGCCGTAGGTGGGTCCATAGTGCTTTATATCCTGGCGGGAGGCGGAGGAGAGCAGACTGAGAGGGTTCTGCCCTCTTGGCAGACCCCTCCCTTCCTTTCACTGCGAGCTCAGACGTGAGGGCCCCGTTGTAGCCTGAGTCCAGCTAATTCCCCAGAAATTACAACGTCTCCACTCACCTCCAAGCCATGAGCCCAGGTGAGTGAGCTACCACATGGGAGCCCAAAGCACTTCAAGAGGTGCCTTTGCACATTCTGGGAACGCTGCTGGCTCAGGCCTTTGAAGACAGGAGGAGACAGACAAACAGACTCTCTCAGATCACTAGAAGAGAGTTCCTAGATGCTAGGGCCTGAAGAGTGGGGATCACTTGAGTTCACTTAAGCCAAGATGGGCAGAACAGCTGGTAAAACATGGCAGTCAAGAGTTCAGACTCAAGACAGACGCCTGTGCGTTTGCAGCTCTGCTGTTCAGTCTCTAAGATCTGTGGTCCATTATCTGCAAAATGGCAGTAAGAATAGAACACACCTCACAAAGTCGCCTTGGGGGCCAAGTGAGACATTGCATGCGAAGACAGCACGGAGAAAAGATGCTCACTGATTGTTATCTTGACACATCCCATTACACGGAGAAGATCATTAAAACAAAATTCCTCCTCCTCCAAATCGTCCTCCTGGAGCACATTCTGGTTTCGAACAATTTTAACAGACGAAGCACAGGGCCTCCTTCGGGAGGCAGCAGGCCGGAGAGGCTTCTCCCTCAGCGGAGGTCTTCTTTCTGTGCGCTCCCGCTCCATCCATCCTCTCAAGGCTTTTGGCCCCAAACTCCCACTTCAGAATTGAAGAATAAAAGAGGATTTGGTATCCCTTTTTAGATTCATGAAGGTGAAATAAGGCCAAGTGTGCTTAGTGATTCCTCAGACGACAAAGATGATGCGAGTCTAATTTGGAAAAATGGACATTCTCTTGGAGGAGTGGCCAAGGAAAATGAGGGGCTGGTGATGAGATCAGGCTTTCAGGCTGTCAGTCTGTAGAGCAAACTTGACAGTTACAAACCTGCATCCGTGCCCATTCCTCAAGGTGACGCCCTCCGGAACTTTCAACATGGTCTCTACTCCTCAGACCGTCCCTGCCTAGGCCCCCGACCTCGTGTGTGAAGACTCTTCAAGTCCTAAGCTCGGCGAAAAACACTGCTGAGAGCTCTGGGTATTAAAAACTGCCTATTGGCTCGGCGCCTGTGGCTCAATGGGCTAAGGCGCCAGCCACGTACACCTGAGCTGGAGGGTTCGAATCCAGCCCCGGCCCGCCAAACAACAATGACGGCTGCAACCATAAAATGGCCATGCGTTGTGGCGGGCACCTGTAGTCCCAGCTATTTGGGAGGTGGAGGCAAGAGACTCGCTTGAGCCCAGGAATTGGAGGTTGTTGTGAGCTGTGATGCCATGGCACTCTGTCCAGGGTGACAGCTTGAGGCTCTGTCTCGGAAAAAAAAAAAAACTGCCCATTTAGGCCTTAATTACCAACATCGGATTTCACAAATTTCCTAGATTAAGGTCTCAGGAAATCCTTCTGACCTGGGATTAAACCCTTAAGTGGGTACATTTGGGTTACTGTTTTTCTTATGTACAGAAAATAACTACAACAAAAAAGAAGATCAAAATGTAAGTAGACAAAAAATTTAAGAAGTGCCTGCAACATCTTACATGCTTTACATATTTAATCTTCATACAACACTGAAGGCAAGATTGCTTCCTCTGTCTTACAGGAAGACACCGAGGCTCAGTGAGAGGCAAAGCCAGGTCTCCAAACCCAGTTCTACCCAGGGGTATTCATCATACCCACTGGCCTCCCTATTACTCTGGGTCTTCTGAGGCTGTTCTAGCATTTTTATGATCTTTCTCTCTCTTATAAACTGAGGACATTAGAATAAATCACCTCAAAGTCACTTTCCAGCTCTGTAATTTATTAAAAGAAATACCTTCCTGCAAAGCAGAGGCCTGATGTTTAACAGGATTCTTTCAACGGGAAACACCCTGTCCCCTCATTGGGGCAGGGAGACAAAGCTGTGATCTGTGGGAGAGCCGGTTGTGGGCTGAGAAACCAGGCAAGTGTGAATTCTAATCCTGGTGCTGACATTGACTTCCTCTTAATCCTCCCAGTCACTTTGTTTCTGAGTTCCTATCTATGCACCAAGGTTAATAGGACTCATCAATCTCCCAGGAGGGTGTTCTTGCCGCTCTGCGTTTGTAAGGAGCTAAGGCCTCATTTCTGAGGGCTTATAGAGGTTTTCCATGTGGTTACCTTATGAAACAAAAATCATGAATGCTCTATAAGGCAGTCTATTGAAAACCATATTAAAAAATAATAATAGTATGTGTTCCCCAAAACCCGCTTGATTATCTCGAACGTAAAACTCATTTTGAAAAGCAATAGTTCATTATTTGTTCATATATTTTAGGAAATACATGAACGTAAAGACCTTTCAGATGGAAGGCACACAGTAAGAAAGCCTCTCCAATAAAACGAGACATTTTAACAACCTCAAAAAAGCAGCATAATCTGATTTCTTTCTTTCTTTTTTTTAATGATCCCTTTACCAAGAGAAAGACAGACTGAATTAGAGCACAGGCTAGTCTTTTGTATTCTCATTTAAATGGTCAGAATATTTTTACCCTTATCAAACAGTCGGAATTTTTTTTGCAGTTTTTGGTTGGGGCTGGGTTTGAACCGACCACCTCCAGCACATGGGGCTGGCACCCTACTCCTTTGAGCCATAGACACCACCCAGTCAGTCAGAATTTTTGCCCAGGGAAAAAACACACTGGAAGAAGTAGAGTCATCATCCAGCATTTGCAAATATGCCTAGATTTTGAATGGCTGGAAATGGTCAAACAAGTAAGAAATCTCCTGTTCTTATGGTTCTCTGAGAGATTAAGAGAGATTAAGCAATCTGCTAGGTAAGCTTAATGTTTACCTGCCTTTTCCTAGATGATTTGTATACAGATAAATGTACTACAGTATATGTTATATATTAATATACAACACATATATATTTATGCAGTCTGTAAGATCTGTGACCTGAGCACCATATATAGGGCATATACATCTATATATTCATGTGTATTTAATGTATGTATACCGCAACATACACATATATTAAACGTGCTCCCAGATTATAAAGCTTTGAGCATCAAATGTTTGTCCTGGCCTACGTGATAAGGGTGACTTTGAAGAGCTAGGGAGGAAAAGGACTAGATCGGCCATCTGTGTTTCTGCATCAGTCTTTCCTCCGCCCTGAGCCTAATGGGAGGAAGACTTCTGATATTGCTTTCACGTCTGATTATCCCCAGAGACTGATCACTTCTGCACCCCCCACCCAAAAAGCAGTGAGTCAGACTACATTGATTTTGTGTGGGTCTTCCATATGACTTTTCTTCAATGCCTAACTGAATTTCTGACTGCCTTTCTCAGATAAATCAGGGACTTCTTTGTCCCACTCTAGACTCCATTATGACATCACAGTAGCTATACAAACCGCAGAGTGAACCAAACAAAGGAATTTTTCATTTTCTCTCTCATTCAGTGAGCCTGCATTTTCTGTCACACTACAACCTTTTGGCCTGTGTCCCAATGGTGTTGGTCACTCGGGGGCAGAAGTTCAGCCGTGGGTTAAGCCTGTGTGTGTTTATGAGCAGGGGAAGGCTTGTGTGCATTCGCTTCCTGTTGTCCCCTCTTGCACAAAACAGTGTCTCTTTCAGAGGCCTGAGTTCCCGCCTGCTGAGTGAGCTCCTACGCCTGCAAGGGTTAAAAAAAAAAAAAAAGGCTGCTTTCCTCTTCCCTTTCCCCCACTCACCAGACCCTTTTGTCATTGCTACAGCTGAGCTGACTTTAGCCCAGCCTCACCCAGAGAAGGCTGAGGGAATTTGTGCTGGGGGAACCCTGGCTATTCCTTTTGGTTGCAATAGTTTCCCAGTTTTGCATTCCTAATACCTGTTAGTACTATGAATCCTAAAAGTTGCTTTAAAAGGTGCTTTTAATTACTGTTTTAAAATCTTCAAAAGCAGAATACATGGGGAAACTTCTGCTGTAAAAAAGAAACCGCATAATTTCCCCAATAGGGTCTTTTTTTCTTTTTTATATGTCTACTCTCCCACTCACTTGCTGCTGTCCTGTCGTGCCACTCTCCAATGCTGCTTTTGGGAGATCAACACTCAAACTAGCACTAGGATTCTTGCTAACCAGCTGGCTCATTCTGGGAAGTGTTACAGCATACAAGTATTTATTTGTTCATTCATTCATTCATGCATTCGCCTCAAACCACCCAACTACCCATTCAACTATTCATCTTTTCCTCTTCCAGACAGGCCCAAGCTCTAAACAGTAGACAAATGTGACCACTATAACAGCAATTTGGCATGGCTTCCACATTGGGTGGGACAAAGGGTGGGTGAGGCTGGAAAAGAGCACAGTGTTCATTAACCTTCATAATAAAGAACTGTTGGACACGCTCATGGCTTTATCTCCTGTCTCCCAAGGACTTCTTCATACTCCCCATGCCACATGAGCAGGCACCGCAGACATAGCAGTGCCCTCCCAGGGCTTCATTCTTTCCCATTCAACTGGCCCCTGATGTTTAATTTGGTACCTCTCCAGAAACACTGATTTACACTCCCCACTGGTTCTCTTTCCCCTCCTTGTCTGTAATGACAGACTCTAAGACCTAGCAATGGGCATGTCATTAACTGTTTGACCTCTGCTGAACTACGTGGACAGATGATATGCAATGCTTCCTTCCTTCTTTTCCATTTTTGCCAGGATCCCAAGTTATGTGTGTCCCTTTGTTGTTCAATCTCTTGTTTCATCTTTCTCCATATGGTGGTGGCAGATAACTGCAACGGACCATCACGGGTGGGGCCCCATGTAGGAAGATGCCCCACCCAGGAGATTAATGATTATCCTGAAATGGTGTCACATTCCGTTTTCCAGGGGCCAAATCTGGATGCTACTGAGGAAGACATAAAAAATCCACTAGGCACTCAATTGTGCAAGGTTATACTTCCCAATGCCAGCTGGTCATCAAATTATGAGATGGAAAAAGAGGATTTATAATCCTTGAAATTTCATCTGAGCCTGTGTTGTCACAGAGGCACTCCTCACCATATGGCCTATCTTTTTTTCAAGGTTCCCAGAAACCCACCAGGGCATTGGGTCCCAAGTGTTAATTTCATTTTGTCTATTTACTTCCTATTATAGTAAGAGATAAGATGAAATTAAATACTCCCATTTGGCTCATTATTTTTTTTCCTCTGAATCTATGTCCTCTTCAAATATAAGTGTTTCTTTCCCTAAAATATGATTCTTCTTCCTGAAATGGTTTAGTATTTCTTACTATAAATTTTTGGATACACAGCTGTTCTTTATTTTTTACCTAAACTGTCATATTTTTCCTTGCCTAGAATTACTATCATTATCTCATTCTAGTTTACCATAAGCACCTCCAGGATCTTCATGGTGACAATGTTTTCCCCATCTCTATAACTCAAGGGTATTTGCCAAAATACAAATATATGAGACATAGTTCTCTATAAATGGTTTTACCCCAATGTCATTTGAAAAGGAAATGGATTATATACCTCTCTTCCAAGGCTCTTCTGTACCTGGGTGCGTAACTTAGGAGCCAAAAGTATCTCATTCAACATGTATTATAAATGGTAGATTTCAGGCATTTAGAGGATGTCTTTTAAAAAATGAGTTATGTTTTAAGATACAAAAGATCTTCTGAGAGGAGATATTAAAAAGGAAGATAATGGTTAGCCAGGAGAAAAGTAAAATAGCTTCAGCTGATTTCATGGTACGTGCCGCCCAAAGATATAGCTGAGCAGAGTTGCAGAGCCTTTTTTAAATAAATGACAAGATTTGGGAAGGAGGGAAAAGATGAGGAATTTAAGGTCAAAGGCATAGACAGTGACCTGAATAATTCGTAAGACTGAAAGTAGAAGGTGAACATTTGTAATGTGATATAAAGAAGTTGATTTAATTGTTTGAAAACTAATTTTAACCTAAGGGGCTATATTCAGTCTTAAAAGGGCATAAAGAGAAGAGAGAAAAAGGTTTATTTCTTCAGAAGTCCAAAGACAGACTCCAGCTAGAATAAACAGGTCAAAACAGAATTAACTATCCCCACTGACCATCCCCCAAAGAACAGTCTTGGAGTGAAAGAGGATATACAGTAGGAATGTATGGGACATTCTCTCTCAATGCTGGCCTCTTTAGAGAATTTTACAATGAATATGTTATGAAAAAAGGTACATGTAGCTACAATTTCCCATTTCGCCTACATATGGTGACTCTGGGGCAACTTTTGGGACACCTTATACATCACAGTTAAAAACACACACTGAAGCCAGACTGGATTCAAATCCTGGCTCTGCCCTTTACTAGCTCAGTGATTTGGACAAGTTATCAAACCTAAACCTCATATGTCTCAGTTTTTTTATTTGTAAAATGAGAATAATGTGTATTTATGCCAAAAATGGATGCTGAGAGCTAAAAGATGTGGCACACACAGTGGGTGCCAAAAGAACGTACACATATTGTAAAGCGATGTTGTCTATGTGTTGCTTTCTGAAGTTGAAGGTACCATTACTGGTCAAGTGTATCTACACATGCTGTGCACATTCATTTTACCTGCAATTCTTATGCTATTTGAAAATGATCGATTTTGCTTCCAACAAGATCCCTTGAAATGTGCGTACATTTCTTGGCATCCTGTGTGTGTGTGTGTGTGTGTGTGTGTGTTCTAAAACAGGTCCTGAGACATGGTAAGCACTACGTAAGAGTTTTTGGTTGTTGTTACTAATGGACAGAAGCAAGAAGAAACTTCTACTATTTTTTACTATTTTGACCTTTGTAAAGCCAGCCAGTTTAGGGATAGCACGAGAGCTTTCAACAACTTTCACTGTATTCAAGGGATGAACAGACAGAGAAGGATCCAAAAGGAGAAAATGTCGCACCCGCTGCGAGTGGAATTATAGATAAACGCCAGCACACTGAAATTAAGCAAGGGTCCTTTATTGGGCTTGCCAGTCAAGAGCAGGCTCACGCCACAAAGTCTCTTGATCCCCTTGAAGCAGGGGTGCAAAGTTTTTATATGGTGCTTCAAGCAGGGGAAGGGAAGCCCTAGCTGAAGCGGAATTTTACAGAAGCTAATATCTGCAAGGTTAAAGCTATAGGGAAGGGTCTTACAAAAGGAAGAATACAGATGCCTTAAAAATAATTTCTGCACAGTTCAAAATGTTTCCAGGGCTGAGCCAATCAGACCTTTTCTCCCATATCCTTAGCTCCTTCACTCCCTGTAATAGGAAGATAAATGCATCTTACTGCACATCTTTAAGGACAAACTTCTGCCACCCTTCTGGAAATCACCTAGTATATTTGCTGTTTATATCAAAACTCTTTTTCAATCTGATTAGTTCCCTGTTTCCTAACCTCTACTGAATTTACCCCTAATCTCACTGAGAGGCAGATGAAATTTTGAAAAGTAGAGGTGGCTAGAAAAGGTTATCAATGCAAAGGGAACAGCTCGGAGAAAGGCAAGGAAAAAGGAGACCAGGGTTAATTCAGATAATACATGGTCTAGAATGCAAATTCGTGTAAGACAGGTTCAGGATAAAAAGAGATGGGATTGGGCCGGTGTGAGGAACACCACGGTGAGAGCACTGTGCTTTCCATGGGAAAGAGTGCAGAGGGCAGGGGATCTGCGGAGGAGAACATCTGATTGTCTTCATGGTTTAGAAGTAGAATATTTAGGAGTCAGAAGACCTGTTCTCTTAACTAGATAAGTTTTTTTATGTCACTTAACTTCTCTAACTTTCAGTTTTCTTGATGTTTGAATATTTAAAATATGTATGGAACTTTTGCTATGTGCCAAGCGTCCTGAGAGGCACTCTATGGGATTCAAAATTGAATAACAACATCTGCGAAGTTAAGAAGTCAGACCAAGAACCCTGTTCTGTATGTCCCAACTCTAACATGTCATAATTTTGTGATCAGGATGCAGCCAACTAAATTCCCAATCCAGTTAATGAAGGGCAGCCAAAAATAATCACCAAATGTTATTGCATAGGGTCTGTAGATGATTGAACTCTGAAGAATTGTGTTAAGATTCACCGTCACAGGACTGGCAATCATTTTACTTTTTCCAGGCGAATAAACAGGTGAAGAAAAGTTGATAAAGAGTGATTGATTTCCTATACTGCCTGAGAAATTAATTGCATATGAGAATGAAAAAAAAAGGAAGTGCAATATATAATAATATTCAGGAGGTTCATTATCTTGTCTAATTTTAATCAACTTTTGACTTATATAAATAGAGATTTAACTGGTTGCTTAATTCTTTTCCAGTTTGTGTGTTTTCAAGTGATTTGTGATTTTTTTAAATGTCTTTCTCTTTTTCTTTTAAGAATCCCTGGCAAGTTGACATACATATGGTGAACATATGGCCTTCCTCTAATTGATTTGATTCAAAAGAGGACCCCGGGGGAAGCTCTGAGCACTATCTGTTTGAGAGCTTTGGGGAATGTTTATTTCAGAGTGAAGGGTCTAAGTGCAATACCATCAGAACAGAGCAATTGAAATAGGCCGGGCATTACCCACACATGGTGGGAAGTAGTGGTGGCATAAATCATTAGGATAATTTTAACTCAAAATCTGTGAATTGGCAGCACAATAAAAAAAAAATCGTGATGTTTATTTTGAGAGTTTTTTAATTGCTTGCACTGGATTTCTTCTGCTAGTACAACTGTCACTTTCCAAGGGAAGCTTCATTGCCTAATTCACCAGCACCACCCATTTAGAGATCAATTCGCCTACATTCCAGAATGAGCCCATGTTTGCTTAATGCATCCTCCACCTGACAGAGATAATTCTGTAGCTAAACTCCTGCGGAAGAGATGGCGCAATCGACTGCATTCCTTCCCTACAGATTGCTATAAATAAAGCCATGTGTCTATTGTCTGTTTGTTAAATGGCTCCTAGATGATAGCAGTCCAGCTGCAACAAAACCAGAATCAGATTCAGTGCTCTCTCTTTATTTTCCTTTCTGGTTTGACTCTAACAATTCAGTCAAAATACCTGTCATTAGCTGATGGTGACCTTATTCACAGGGAGCTTATTTGAATGCTTCATATTGGGCCATAAGACTAAATTACAAAAATATACCATCTGGCCATATTTTTATATGAACATGACTCTATCGGTGTCTTTGTAATGTTTTTTGCTATGTGACAAAAATAAAGAATGTACCAAACATATCGGTCCTGAGTCAGGCATGAAAATTTTATTTAATGTAATTATTTTTATATATTTTATATTCATAGTTAATACAGTGTCTGTGTATATATATGCATATATCTTTATGTGTATATATACATATAACATATGCATTTCTTGCTTCTTTAGCCCTTAGCCTAACACATAATATGTTTCCAATAATTTTTTATTAAATGAATAAATGAATGGGTGAGAATTTTCATCATTTCTGTAAATTGTCACACAGTGGATAATCTTACAGTAATAGTAGTACTGCTATTAGTAATAATAGTTATAATAACATAGCTACCATTTATTGAACTCTTAAAAAGTCAAGGCACTAATGTAAATGTGCTCTGAACTAAGTATTTTGCCTCATTTGATCCTGCTATTAGTCCTGGGAGATAGTTCTTGTTATTTCTCAGATTTGAGATCAAGAAATTGAGGCGTGAGGAGGTTAAACAATGTACTTGAGAGAAAAATAGGTAATAATACAGAATCTAAACAATCTATTTGTAACCACCAAATTATTTCAACTTAGTTCAGTGGGTACATTGTCATTTCAGTGAGATTCTTTGGAAGGCTCAACTCTATTTTTGTTTCAGCAGTATTATCTCACTTGCATACTCTTTCCTCTTCTACCTCTGCTGTCTTCTGGGAGTTAATTCAGTCTTATTAAATTGCTCTGACAAATTGCTAATGACTGTATTCATAGACTCTAAAATAGAAGGGATGCGGAAGGGAGCCTTTGATTCTGGAAATGGATTGTAGTCAAAAACAGAATGAGAAGGGATCCTGCAAATATTCCTAAAGTGCCCTCATCCATTTCCAAGTGCCTGAGCAATTCTCAGAAAAATTATTATTGCTCCTAATTACCAACCTTTGGGCCAAATCCCTTGCAATGATATGGACTCTCACTGTTTTGGTTCCAGAAAGTATTTGTGAATTTTCCATTAGAAATTCATCCTAGGGAACAATACTATTCAAGATCTAATCTGTAGACATCATCTCAGAGGACACTGGTGCATTTTGATATCTTGTAAAGTGTGCCATGGAAAACAGCACTCCCCCTAGAGGTCATAAAACAAAATCCCCTTCCTGAAGGTCCATAGGCCCATAGCACCAAGAGAAAAAATAAATGACTTAATGTATTTCTTTCTTATGTATCATGACAGCACACTTTGTTCTACCCACTGGAACCCAAAAAGGGAGAATTAACTCAACTATTATTTTAGAGCCAATGATTAGTTTATGTATATATTTTACACAATAGAGTTATAAAAGTCTCAAATGTCACTCCTTAATCAGCTGAAACTTGGGCCTCTATGACACCTATAATCAACTGAATAATTTGAATACTAATTGTATACTTAAAATTTCTGCATTGTCATGACCAGAGTAACTCTTTCACTTGATAATAGGAAGATTAGAAGTGAACTAGAGGTCTGTTCTGGTACCCTGTGGGCCACTTTTATCTGAGAATAGAAGCAGAATTGGAGTCCATCATTTTTTAAAATGTTTTTTCACAGAACTTCTTTTAAGCCATTCCAGTTTTCTTGCAGAGCATTACTTTAGCCACGTATCAAGGGATTAATTTATTCCAAAAATTTCTGGACAGCATAGTTTTAAAATTCTTTTCCACGGGCTAGCTCAGTATACTCAGATTACCCAACTGTGGTCCCTAATTTGAGGTATAAAACATGACCACATGCATACATATGTAACAACTGAGCCCCATTTATTGAACATGGTGCCATCTCAATCACAAAATTACACAGTATTTCAAAGAGAGAAGGAAAAGAATGATCAGACTATAAGGGAATTCACACTATAGAAGCTGGTGATCCTGCTTAAAATACTTCCCTTGGATAATTCAGGCAAATATTTCCATGGTGAGCAATTTGCATTCTTCCTTCCCCATAAATGTCTCTACCTTTCATCAAAGATCGACTTGTCACCTGCACAAACTGCAGGTATTGAAGCCAGATCTGTGACCCTGAATAGCATCTTTGCCATTTCCGAGTGGCCTATACATCTAAAAATGTGCCCTGTATCTACAAATAGTTGGGCTTCTAAAATTTTTCCTAAGAAACACAAAGCATGTGCCATGCAGCTGGCTGACACAGCACCCTTAGTGTCAGACAACAGCTCTGCTTTGGTTTTCTAATCAGGAGATACCTGTCATGCTGGTCACGTGGTAGGGAAAGCATGGAGCTCGGATGCCAGTGATGGGGGTCTGGACCAGACGTGGCCACCAGGATATGTGGGTGTAGGCTAGTTCCATTGTTTCTAGCCCACATGAAAGGTGAGGGCATTTGATCACGTGAGCTTTAATGTTCTTACTCAATTCAAAACACCTGCGATTACATAATATAATTTTGTAATCCACCAGGATAATAGTAATTTAATCGACTCTGAGAGCTTCTTGTTGTAATTCTACTGATTATTAAATACCTTACATAATATTTCTTCACAGAAAATTATTGTTGGTAATTTTTCTCTTAGAAAATTGAGCACACACACTTCCCCCAACCAATGATATATTATGAATATCTTAAAGTACAGTGTACCTTTTACGTATCTAAGCTTCCATTGGCCAGTAACCAGGGCTTTGCATTCAATTTTGTGAATTCAGTGCAGCAAATTTGTGACAGATATAAGCTAATGACAGATCAGTGGGAACTTATTTTAGGGTAACAAGAAACTAGAGAAAGATAGAAAACGACCATTTTGTTTGCTTAGAACCTTTCATTTGAGTGAGTGGGATTTATTAACCAACCATGGCAAGTGGTGAAATGTCCCAGGAACCTAAAAGAAAATTTCCTGAAGTCTTTCAGAACCATCTTGGGTCAAGCTGATTGACTACCTTAGCCAAAAAAATGATTCTTTGGGATCAAGCTGACCCCTGCCTGAGAAACAGCTTAGTTTAAAAACTACCACCCAAACAATTGAATGTCCCTGCTGCACCACCAGATACTACAACATTCCTAAATCATAGGAAAAATAATGACCTAAAACATAATAATACGTAACGATTTACACTCATAATAAAGCAATTTCACCTTCCCAATTCAAACTTTAGCAAATACGAGAACGTCCCCTTCATATGGAGGGGACGTTTTGTTTTTGCTTTATTTTTATAATTTTCTCAGGACAGGAAACATTAAAGGCACATGGCAGACTTTAAAATCCAATTTTATTCAAAATCATAGAGCTTGACATGCTGGAAGCTTTAAAAATGTTTTCCGATTTCAGTAACGATGAGAAGCGATACAGCCTGCACCTGTAAATTCAAAGCATGAAGTGGAAACAGGCAGCCATTCATCTGCATTCCATTCAGAGCCATAAAACTGTCCTGGGATGCAATGAGGGGGAGCCTTGTGATGTTTCACAGGAAAAAGTAGAAAGTACTTTCTGGCAGAGTGTTGAGGAAAAGCTAGGTTTAACCCCTCTAAAACAAATACCATTTTGTGGGTAGATGCTTTTAAATATACTATAACTCTAGTGATATTTGCCTCCATTGGGACCTTCACCTCTGTCCCTCACCTAGGCTTTTTAGCTCAGCTCCCACACCTCCTGGTTACCCAGGTCTTCCTACCCAGAATGGACTTTGTAGGCATCTGCTCCCGGTGCTAGTGTTTCCTCTTAGCCCATCACAAATTCCCTCCTTGTCAATCACCAACCCTGGAGAGTCTCTACAGGCTGCCTTTTGCAGCGGTTCTCAACCTGTGGGGTCACAACCCCTGTGGGGGTCAAATGACCCTCTCACAGGGGTCGCCTAAATACATCCTGAATATCAGATATTTACATTACGATTCATAACAGTAGCAAAATTACAGTTATGAAGTAGCAACAAAAATAATTTTATGTTTGGGTCACCACAACATGAAGAACTGTATTAAAGGACCATGGCATTAGGAAGGTTGAGAACCACTGTTCTAGAGCGAAAGACCCAACAAATAGTCACTTAAGTCATCTGCCACTCTTTATCATACCACTTGCTCCCAAACATTATTTTTGTTAAAGACAATCAATAAAACTTAATAGCTTAAAGCCATACTGACCATAGAATGATGTCATTTTTCATAGGTTCTTCTGGGTCAAAATGTTACAAACCTATGCTTTACCTTCACCCTCACTAGAAATACGTTCAGTCTTAATCTCTCTCCAACACTGTTACAAATGCTTCCTCACAGATGCTTAAAAATTAGCAGTGTTTCCAAAAAACATCTAAATTAATTTAAACTCCTTAGCCTGGCTTTCAAGGCCTGGCATACTATGACTTCAACTCAACTTGTTAATCTAAAAAAGATCTCATAGTCCCCGGCTTTATGATTCCATGTAATCTTTCTTATTTCTCAATAGCAATCAACATTGTATTCTAGGCTTCACATGAACTTATCTATCTACAAGATATACTGTATTTTGAGAATAATCTATGTATACTTCCTTTTTTCTCAATAGTATTTAACCTCATATTCTAGGCTTCATACGACCTTATCTATCTACAAGAAATATTGTATTTCAAGAAAAATCTAGAATTCTTTACCTTTGTGGCATCAACTGTGCCAAGTCTCAACTGGAAATGGCTTCCCCTCCATTCCTAATTTTGAAGTCTTCCCATTCTTCAAAGACCTAGTCAAATACCACTTCCTCAAGAAGCCTTTTCTCTCCACTCTTCCCAAAATAAGTCCTGCTATTCCATTATCTCCATCTTCACCACCATTACAAGCATTCAGTCTTTACAAAACTCTATATTATAAGGACCTCTGAAGACTTCACTTTCCTTCAATCACAGCCACCCCCAAGTGCATACCATACTGCTACCAGGTTGATCTTTCCAGGCATGAACCTCATTGTAATACTTCCTGTCTTAAAATATTTTAATGATTCTCTCTTTCTCATAAACTACACAAAAAGTCCTTCTTCCTGTCTACTGAGATAGCTCCATCTCAACTCAGCTCTGATAATTGCCTTTTGATACTGTCTTTGATTATCTTCTCTGCCCTCTCTACTCCAAATTAAATTAGCTACTTACTTCTCTAGCTATAAGCACCAAATTATACTTGTATAATTTCAGTTATCATTATATATTTCTTGCTTAATTTTTTTTTCTGATAGATATAAGAGTACTCTAAGAGAAGGACTTCTGTAGTGGTGAAGAGCATGGACTACGGAGGTGGAATGTAGGTTCAAATCCTATCTCTGCTATTGACTAGCAGAATGATCTTGTATATCACTATTACTATAATAGTAATACCTATCAAGCAACCACAAATTCTCAGTGACATGTAACAATTTCAATAATTTTTTTTGCTTATTAGTTTATTGGTTGACAGGTAGTTCTGCTGATTTGGGTCAAGCTTTACTGGATTTGGAGGGAGCTTGTTTATGCATTTTTGGCCACTGCTAATTAGGCTGAATCTGTCTAGTTTGGGATAGTCTTAGCTGGGATAACTCCATTTTTAACTCCACTTCCAGTTCTCTCATCTTCCACAAGACTTGCCCAGACTTGTCATCAGGGAGAGGCACAGTTTCAAGAACATTGCAGAGGTAGAGGTGGCCTCTGGAGACCTAGAATGAAAACTAGCATAATGTTGTATTTGCCATGAGCTATTGGCCAAAGCAAAAACAGCCCAAATTCAGAGGGTAGGGAAATAGACTGTAACTCTTAATGAGAGGAGCCATAAAGACACATTGCAAAAGGTGTAGATAAAGGGAAACTATTAACTATTAATCATTTATTTTCATCATATCTATTTTGGTATAATTGACAAATAAAATTTATATATTTTCAGGTATACAGCTCAACGTTTGCACATATGTATACATTGTAAAATGATCAACACGATGAGGCTAATTGACATACCTATCATTTCACATTGACCTCTTTTTATGTGAGATGAAAACACGATCTTCCTGCATAGTAAATTTCACGTATAAAATACAGTATCGTTAACTATAGTCTCTGTGCAGAACATCACATCTCCAGAACTTATTCATCTTGTATCACTGAAACTTACACCCAGGATGAATATGGTTGCTGCTAAAAAAAAAAAAAAAGACTGCAGAGAGCAACAGGCAGAAAAAGGACAACCGAGAGTGGGCATCTATGGCAGAAAAGGACTTCCCAGCACTTATTCCTCTGCAGAAATAGTGATTGGAACAACTGTCCACGCATAAAAATACCTTCCTTCTCTAGAGCTAAGTAAACCAAGTGAGATTACAGCAAGTGAGTTTGAGAAAAATAAGAAAAGACACACTAAAGAAAGCAGGAAGAACAGTTCCACATTCCCTGTGTCACCCTGCATCACCCTTCCCCAAACCCAGTAGTACAGTGTGGAGAGGGAGGCCCTTCATGTGAGGGAAGGAGAGGTGAGCACCAGACTTCAGCTTGTATTTCAACACCAAACAACCCCATTAAAACTTAGTGTCAGGCAGCCGTCAGGCTTTAGGCCAGTACCCACAGACTGAGTGTCTTGGCCCGCTCCAATGCCAGGTTGCCCCCAATGAGCCTAAGTGCTAGACTGTCATTGGCACCAGGCCAAGCCCAGCAGCCCTAGGCTTTGAGCCCACCCTAGGTTTGAGCCAATTCCAGTGGCCCCAAGCTCTGGACCACCTCCTACACTGGGTTGGCACTGACAGCCTCAGCTATCAAGCCTGCTCTAGCAGCAGACCAGTTTCTGCCTTAGTAATTATCAGACCAGCACCATGCTCCAACCCTTCCAGATAAAGGTTCCTGGCCTGCCTGGGGATTCAGACCATCCCAGAGCCAGATTTGCCAGGACCTCCAGACTTTAAGTCCTCCCTGAAACCAGGATAGCACAGCTCATCTCAAGTACTAGGTTGAATAAACAGATTCCAAGATTGCCCAGTGCCATCTGGGCCCTGGAGTTCCACTCTCTAGGCCAGCCTTTATGAAATCAGTATGTTGAAGAAATACCTCTGCTCTCAAGTTCACTGCAACATTATTCATAATAGCCAAGATAGTAGTTAATCTAAGTGTCCATCAATGGATGTATGGATACAGAAAATGTGATATATATGCCCAGTGGAGTACTATTAACTTTATGAAAGAAAACTCTATCATCTGAGACAACATGCATAAATCTGGAGAACATTATGTTAACTAAAATAAGTCAGTCACAAAAAGACAAAAACTACATGGTCTCATTTATATGCAGAATCTAAAAATTTTGAACTTATAGAAGTGGAAAGAAGAATGGTGCTTATCAGGGCCTGGGAGATTGCAGGGGGTTGGGTGAGGTATTGATCAAAAGATGTAAAATTTCAGTTAGGTAGAAGTAATAAGTTCAAGAGATCTATCACACGACCTGGTGAATACAGTTAATAACAATGCATTATATACTTGAAGATCACTAAGAGAGAGGACTTTAATTGTTTTCTACACCAACAAGAAGAAAGTAACAGATATTTTGGTTAGCTCAATTTAGCTATTCTACAATGTATACATATTTCAAAACATAATATTGTACAAGGTAAATATACACAGTTCTTGTCAATTTAAAAAATGAATTTGTTTTAAAAAAATAGATCTTACATTCTTCAGATCCAATATGTGCCTGCAAAGCTAGAACAACCCATTTCTCTTCTCTTTCCTGCTCTGTTGGTAAGGATGAAATGACGCAACTACATGCCCTGTGTGTACGGTGTTGTCAGCAGCTACACTGGAGGGTGAGTGTCTTACTTGGTACTTGGTTTCTTATAGGAGCTAGCACCTATGGAACAGTTTTTGAAAACATATCTTGGAAATAAAAAAAAAAAAAAAACCCAGAATGAACTTGACTCTGTTGTATTATTAAGATTGGAGTTCGCCTTAATACTATAATCTCAAGACTGGAGATAGGAATACTGATCTTGAGCCACCTTGGGCCAAGGGTTAAATAAGAGAATCTTTTATGTATATAATCCCAGAACAGTGCTGAGCATATATGATAACTGCCTTTCTTCCAAAATAGGTGATTTGGGGCTTGAGAAGATTCTATTTGTGAGTGACATTATCAAAAGACAGAATTTAAGTCAATTAATGTAAAGATGGGGAGAATTCTTTTGCCTATCACTAAATCTGAATGAAGCTGCAATGATCAATAGGCATCAGATTCATGCTCGTCATAGTACTTTTTTTGGTATTTGGGAAATTTTTCAACTCTGAAAAATCTGGTTTCCCAAAATAAAGGAGCGTTTGTCTCTGCCTTAGGCAGACTTGAGCCCATCATTTGCAAAAGTTGAGACATCGCTTTCAGGCCTCAGTGAGGATAAGGACTAGAGACCCACCTCCACTCTGTCCCCAGGAGCTTCTACTTTATACCCATGTACCAGCTGCATTTTCTGTCTTCCTCACAGAAAGTCACCTTCCCTGAATCCTTTCATCTGCAAGGTAAACTCCAAGGCATAGCACAGTATTATAAGCTTTCCGCTCCTTTCATAGTCTCCAAATGAAAGTACAAACATTAAGGCCAGAGCAACAAACCAACAAACATGCAAAAATTACTATAGTTCCAGAAAATGCATAGGGTGCAGCCCACAAGAAAGAAAAAGTTAGTTACTATAGAAAGACTGGGATGGTTCCTGTACAGTATCAAAAGCCCCCCACTTCCTTCATATCCCCCAAATAAAAGTATAAACAACAAGAGCAAAAAAACAACAAACATGCTAAAACTTACTATGGTTTAGAAACAGTATAGGGTGCAGCTCAAAAGCAAAGTTAGTATAGAAGGTTTGGGATGGTTCTTGAAATGTCTTAAAATTTGGTCCACCCAAATCTACCTCACTTGGATGTTATATACTCTTCTTTTATCAACACAGTTTTCCCTATCTCCAGCAATCTCTCCCCAACACACACACTCCAATTAACTACCAGCAAAAAAAAGTAACAAAAATAAATGTTCAACTTACAGAAATTCCAAATAATACTTTAAAAATCATGTCAATTTTAATTAAGAACATTGTATATTATATAGGACTTAACATATGAGCCCTAATATAAACAACTTATTCATTGAATGAGATTATAATGATCATTAAATATAAAGAAGATATATAAATGTAAAAAAAAAAAAAAACAGATCAACATCAATGATCATCAGGGAAATGCAAATTTAAACCATAATGAGGTACCACTTTAACCTGGTCAGACTGGCCATTATTAAAAAGTTTAAAAAAAAATAGATATTGGCTGGGGTATGTTGAAAAGTGAATACCTATACAGAATTGGTAGAAAAATAAAATAGAACAATCTCTAAAGAAACAATATGACGATTCCTCTAAGAGCTAAAAGCAGATCTACCATTCAATTCAGCAATCCTACTGAAAGGAAAAGAAGTCATCATATCAAAAAGACAACTTTCCCGTAATTGTATGTTTAATTCAGCAAAATTCACAGTTGCAAAGACATGGAGTCAATGTAATTGCCCATCAACTGAGAAGCAGATAAAGAAAATGTGGTGTTTACATGTCATGGAATATTAATCAGCCATTAAAAAGAAAGAAGTAATGTTTTTTGTAGCAACTTGGATAGAACTGCAGCCATTATCCTAAGTGAAGTAACACAGGAATGAAAAGAATACCACGTTTCCACTTATAAGTGGGAGATAAGCTACTGATATGCAGGGGCATACAGAGTGGTACCATGAATACTGGGGACTCAGAAGGGAGAAGGGTAGAAGGAGATAAGAGAAAAAAACTACATACTGGATGCAACGTACACTATGTGAGAGACACTCTAAAAACCAAGATATCACCAAAACACAATTCATCTATGTAACCAAAAAGCACCGATACCCCTAAATCTATTAAAGTTAAAAATATGTTACAATGGTAGTTAAATAGGACAACAACTACCCATCATTAGTCCAATAGAGTCCAATTAACTATGTGGCAATATTACCAAGGTAATATTTTCCAGGACACTGATGTCAATTTTATAATATTAATGAATAGCTACATGTATTGACATCTTAGGTGTTACATTAAGTTCGTGTACTTATGTTGGCAACACTGTAAAAACAGTTCATTAAGGTTTCATAATATTGGCACATCATTCAGTCCCTCACATCTGTGTTCACATGTGGCAACGTCTCCTAAGAGGCATTGTTGTTGCATGTTTCTGTGAGCAGTAGTGAAAATGTCGGTGCTTACATTACAGCAATGAATAAACTTTAAATTTCTTGTTAAACGTGGCAAGAGTGCAAGTGAAATCAGGGACATGTTAGTCCAAGTTTGTGGGGATAATGCCATGAAGAAAACAGCAGTGTACAAATGGATTAAATGTTTTTTCTGAGGGGAGAGAGAACACTTGCTCCTGATGAAGAGAGGTGAGAGCAGTAAGTAACAGCTAGAACTGACAAAAGCATTACAAAAATTCTTCAAGTTGTGCTTCAAAATTGTTGGCTGACTGTGAGAAGCACAGAAGACCAAGTAAACATCGATTGATTAACAGTAAGAAAAATTTAACTGAAAATCTTGGCAGGAGAAATGTGTGGCTCTTGAATCACAACAATGCACCAGCTCACACGGCACCATCTGTGAGGGATATTTTTAGCCAGTAAATAAATAATTGTATTGAAATACCCTCCCTACTCATCTAATTTTGCCCTCCATGACTTTTTTCTTTATCTGAAGATAAAGGAAATATTGAAAGGAAGATATTTTAATGAAATTTGGGACATCAAGTGTAGTGTAACAATAGGTCTAATGGTCATTCTAGTAAAAGAGTTTCAAAATTGCTTTGAAGGGTGGACTAAGCATTGGCATTGGTACATAGCTTCCCAAGGGGAGTACTTCAAAGGAGACCATAGTGATGATATTCAGCAATCAGGTATTTAGCACTTTTTCTAGGCTGAGTTGTGGCCTTAATTGTCTGCCTTCATAATATTCTTCCTGTATGTATCAAGTGTTTCCTATTTAGGCATTTAATTTATTAAAACTTGTCCTTGGGTTGATTTTTGTCTCTGAGCTTAGATGTATACAAATTCACTCATTTGGCATTTGACATTCAACTAGTCTATTGAGCTACTAATATGTACCCATATTAGGCTCCAGGAAATCGATAGTAAATAAGATAAAGTCCATGATTTCATAATGTTTACATCTCTATGTGTGTATTTGTGTGTGTATCCTTGGTAAGGAAAGACAAGGAAAGAGTTTTATCATAAAATAAAAAAAGTAACACACACATATGACAAAGTAAACTAGAATAAGTTCTATAGAAATATAATACAGTATAGGCAATAGAGTATGATATGACAGGGAAAGAGGTTAGTGTTAATAATAATAATAATAGTCAATATTTGTTGAGTACTTAGTGTTAGGCACTATTTAAGTGTATGTATGTACATATCCATCTAATCCTTATAAGACCCTATGAATGAAGTACTACTAATTTTACCCCTATTTTACAGACTGAGAGTCTGAAACACAAAAAACTTAAATCATTTACTCAAGATTTGTTTTGCTGGTAAGTGGCAGACCTGGTTGCTGCTCCCTAGCTATTTCCAGAATCTGAGCATATCCCTGCCTATCAGACATGTGTGTGCCCCGATATAACTAGAATGGAAAAACCCAAGTCCCGAGTCAAAAGAAAATAATTTATTGGGCCTCAGGACGATGTTTCTAACTCTACCTGATTGTCAAAAATGCATATTTTCAATGAAGGTTGGTATAGTCTTCTTTTCCCCTAGAGCATAAAAAATAAAAGAAAAAAAAAGCATGTATAAAGGCAGAGTTGAAAAATTCATTGCACTCAAGAAACATTTCTGATACTCCCAAAAGAATGAATCTTTAATAATTTTAAATACATTCACGTGCTTTTTTAACGAATTAATCATTTTCGAGTAAGGAAGTGAATAAGTTAGGAAAGTTCTTATGATAAGTAATAGGCAGATGCAAATAAATCAGAATTATTGAAAATAATTAAAGTAATAATAGATTTCAATGTGATAGTCACTTGTCTACTGCTCAGATGAGGACAGGAAATAATTCATCACTCTTTGCATGGCAGGCCACTAACTCCACTTGTAACACATTACATTAGTATGTTTTTTCACTTAACTTTTTCTCTTCCCCTCCTATAGAGTGACCTCTTTTTCCTGTTTTGAAAAGGGTTATTTTCTTTATGGATGAAAAACTTTGGTTTTGAACTGTTGTTTACTGTTGTTTGCCACTAAAAATTCATTTACATTCTTGTTAATGGACAGACAAGATTTGGAAAAATCCTCGCTCCAAACATTACACCAGACAGTTTTCACTGTGAGTCCCTCTGATAAACCTAGAAAACAATAACATTTAGTAGATTTTAGGAGTACAGTATTGAAAAGTCAACAATTCGATGGACAGTAAATAAACATTGTTAAAATAGGTATCGAAAAATACTATAATGAGGCATAATACATATGGAATATCTCATTTAATTTTATGAGCTATCTTTACACAATTGAAATGATGCTACCATTTTTAAATATTCTGCATGAAACCATCACAGTTTGATTCTTAATCCAAAGGTTTTTAGAGTTTTTAGGTTGTTTACATGTGTATACAGTAGTTTTACAGGTTGAATTGTTTTTAAGAAATAAGGGTAACATAAAAAAATGTATAAACATTCAAGCACATATAAACACATATATATACACACATAAGTATTTTTTTATTGTACATATTACAGAGTGAATATGCGTATCAAGTATGAGTCCTCTGGTCAACATGCTTTTGTGCCTAAATAAGAACTTATGTTGTGAGGAGAATAGGATTTTTGAAACCTAAGGATCCACACTGTAAGCTGAAAAAAATTCATTCTGGGTTGTCAGCAAGTCCAGAGTCCGATACATGCTGATAGCAACCCTTCCATCCCATAAATCCAGTAAATAGATGTTGGATCAGACCCACAGGCAGGCACTGATAACCCAGACCGCCGTGGTTATAGGCAACCCTTTATGTCTGCTCTGACTTCGGCTTTTGCAGCTGCTGTTTTCTCAGTGTTGTCTCCGGGGCAGTTTCCTGTTGCCATAGCTGATGGCCTGCCCACGCCTGCCTGGGCCTTTCAAGTGTCAACACTGCCAGGCCGGCTGCAGTGGTCAAATGCTTGTTAATGAGATATAGCAGCTGGGGAGGGGTGAACCGCTGAGACGGATAAAGGAATGCCGCTGGTGCAGGAAGCCATGCCTTTTGAATCTTTTCAGTGGGGTGAAAGCTTTCAAATCAAAGAGGGTATGTTGTATTCATTAATAAACCCAAGTTCCCATGCAGTCACATTAAAGCCAGCAGTTTAACTCTGCATCAGACAGGTGAATTTCCCCCAGATTTTAGCCTGAAAGACAATGAACAAGAAAACAAGGCTTTAGCTTGGAACAAAGCGGCACTTCCTCATCTGCGGGGCTGACCGGACTGCTAAAGCAAGCAAGGGTTGCCACATTCTTTTTCAATTTACCCTTTTGTCTGTGTATTTGTGTGTGTGCACGCACGCTCGTGTGCATGTCTCAAAGCTCATAGCAACCGTTTCTGCTTCCTTCTCTTGGGTCTTTCAGCCTAAGCATTTGGGGGTTTTTTTGTTTTGTTTTGTTTTCACCTTTCTTTTAAAGCATGGCTATCAAAAAACAGAATTCACAACTTAACAAGCACTTGTAGGAAAAACCACATAAGCAGCTCCTGTCTCAGTTGTAATAGAGCCCCACGCCCCCTTTTCCTATCCCCATCCCAACCTATAGCTGGGGGTTGGTCCAGGGGGTTTGCAGCATCATGAGACAGCTCCTGCAGCTGAGAGAAGCCACAAGAATGCAAGCAAAAGAAATAAAGATACAAGAGTATCTAACCGACAGGAAGTCTGAGGAGAGCGTTGAGGAAAGTATTATTATTTTTAAGTGCATTTACTAGAAAGTGGGATGCATAAGGAATGAAATGGGCCAATATGTAACATCAGAGATGGATTATCTATTTTGGGGTTGTTTGAGACAGAATGAATGAATGAGACAGAATTACATCATTCAGAAAGAATGATATAATTTTAGGAGCAGGGATATATACTTTGGAAGCTTGGACCAACTGAGATGTAGAGATATTCTTATATCTCACCGTTTCAATGTTTTCAGCAATCTTATGAACGAACTAATAATTCTCCAGGCCTATCTAATCACTAAAACAATCAAAGGCACCTTCTACATATTATCCTGATTACATTTTTAACTGCAAAGAATACTAGCTAAGAAAATTCAGAGGAAATGCATTTTTCAAAGTACTTCAGTTTTTTACATATTCATAAATTGATTTATTTTAGCCACTAATGTTTATAAAAATGCATTTTTACAACAAGATTGACACTTAAAAAAGAATTGATATAAAAATATATGTGTACATGCACACACAGAGACATTAAGACAATGTTCTATGGTAATTTTATGAAGACTTTTTTACTAATCAGTTGTAGAGAGTTTATATCTGCTGCCAAGGTCATCACTGACGGTTAAATTTTAAAAGTAAATGTGCTTTTTGCTCTGCCTGCATTTTTTATTTTGTCATATTGTTTCCCTGGCTGTGCAAATTTTGGCAACATCACCCTGACCTATCGGGTGCAGTCTGACCAAAAAATGAACAAATTATACTAACCAAGAATATTCAGTGCCATATATAAGGGTGTATGTTGTGTTGTATGTATGTGTATCTATTTGGGCTGTGGGAAGGGGGTGCATTCTTACTAAATAATCTAGAAATCTAAAGAAAAATGCCATATAACAGGCTTCCACAGAGCCTGTATTTCCATTAGATTTAGCCTGGAGGTGGCTAGAGGGTATGTTATATTTATATTCTATAATTTTTCTCTTTTTTTTGAGACAGAGTCTCACTCTGTTGCCCTGGGTTGAATGCTGTGGCTTCATAATAGTTCACAGCAAACTCAAATTCTTGGGCTTAAGCAATCCTCTTGCCTCAGCCCCTGAGTAGGTGGGACTACAGCCCCAACACCTAGGTAATTTTCTCCTTTTTTTTTAGTAGAGATGGGATCTTGCTCTTGCTCAGGCTGTTCTTGAACTCTCGAGCTCAAGAAATTCTCCTAGCTCGGCCTCCCAGAGTGCAAGGATTACAGCCATGAGCTACCATGCCTGGCCTTATATTCCATAATTTAAATGGCATCCCAGGGATATGGCTCTTTAAAGCACACCAGGATGGGATTAGAATGGATGGAAAATGAAAAAGGAGGAAGAGCCAGGTCTGGAAAAGGTTCTTGGATCCTTCTACAGGCAGCGTCTGCTCTTCGCTCCCTCCCTCCCCTGCCAAGTTAGGAAGAGCCTGTGTCATAGTGGAGATCTAATAAGAAACTGCCCCCCAAAATTCTTTCAGCATGTGACAATTCCTACATACTTAAAAGCCACTGACAAACCATTATGCTTTGAAAACCTCATTTCCTTCTTTTACCCCAAATTCTGAATACCTCCAAGGAGTGCTAAGTCTGGTCTTCCCAGTAGAGAGGTGACAGCAGCAATAACAGTGAGTCATCTGGAACCACTGCCTCTACCCTGGCACCCAGAAATTTAGTGTCTTCTTAATAGCATCCAGTCCAACGCCGTAATACAGTAGTACTGGGTGCCCAGTGGTTGCCCAGGGCCTGTGGCCCTTCTTCCCATGGAAGGGGAAACACAGAAGCAGATCTCTCAGCCTTGTAAACAGCTCAGTCTCACCCCCTTCCTTGTATTCCCTGCCTTTGAATCCACCAGATCATAGTAGTTATTTACAAAAAGCGTTAAAGAGTACAAAATCATCACAGTTTCTATGTAAAACAAAACAGCAACCTCACTCCCCAGAGCACAGATGCACTCAATGTAAATTTAACATTTGACACACTTCTGCATTCTGTTCTTTTCCGCCTCCCCCCGGCTGCATCCCCTTCACACCATATTCTCTCCTTTCTTTTGCTTTTTTTTTTTTTTTAATCGTTGAGAAGGTTTTCACTTAAAAGTGAAAATATTCTAAGTGACACGTAAGTAGTCTCTTCTCAAGCAGAACCTGCAGTAACATGACTGGGTTACATTGAGGAATGCTGGAGGGAACCCCCAAACCAATGCGTGAACAGGTGACCTGGCAGAATCCCAGGACACCATGGAAAGGGCTCCTGTTACCTAACTGACTTAGACTAATCAGTGTAATCTGCATGACAATGCATTGTCTGACCCAGGGAACCTGCTGCAGGTGAGGGGCGCTGGGGGGTGCAGAGGAGCCCAGAAAGTGTCTGTGCCTTTTGCCTGTTCTCCTGGCTCTGGTTTTGAGCAATGTGGACCAAGATGTTTCATAGAGTGAGATAACTTGGATTCATTTATTAAAGAAGTGAGGTGAACACCGCAACAGAAACAGAAAGAAAACCACAGAAAGAGATCAATAGCTAATTCCCAAATGCCAAGAAACCGAGCAGCAGTGAGGGTAAGTTTCTTTGCAGAAAAACCAGATTGGTAGAAAGAAGTCTGAGGAAAATGTTTGAAACAACCAGTCTCAGCAGAGTGAAGATGTTTCTCAAAGAGCCCTTTGACTGCTTTTCTCTTGGACAATGTGAAGACCAAACGAAGGGAGAA
Source organism: Perodicticus potto (assembly GCA_963574655.1). NCBI lineage: Eukaryota > Metazoa > Chordata > Mammalia > Primates > Lorisidae > Perodicticus > Perodicticus potto. The sequence continues at coordinate 37,406 of CAUYRH010060719.1, forward strand.
TGGAGGCAGGATGGTTAAATCTTTTCAAGGTACCTTAAACTTTTCCTGTGGCTACTTAGCACATTTCTGAGACTTTGCTCCGAGATTCTTCAGAGCACTGATAACACAGAATTGACTCTCAGTGGCACTCGGTCTGCCATCTCCAAATCTGGGTTGAACAAGTAAGTCGCATAATACCAACAACTGTGACTTTTTGTCAGGTCTTCTTTCACTCAGCAAAAAAAAAAAAATCTCCCAATGTTTGCAATCAATAATTTTTTTCAAAAGAACACTTCTGTTGTCAGATTCCTGTTTGAAACTGTTGAATCAGAAAGAAAGCGTATATTTTACACTCGGACACTATGTTATTTCAGGCAGTATTGCCCATGAAAAAGAAGGCTGCCATAAAATGGAACTCTTGTTTCTGTTTATACCATACAGACAAGACGTAGGGTAAAAGGAAGGAGAAGGAGAAAGAGACGCTGAGAACTAGAAGGTACAGTTCAAGGCTTCTACATAATTTTCAGTGAGTTTTTATATTGGTTGGACAACCAGATGGAAAACAATCATTAACGGTTTGAGTAGCAAATGCTCCTGTGGACCGCTGCATAGGCCATAGTCAGATTACAATTTCTTATCTCTCATTCGAAGCTCTACATCAAAGGACTGTTATCAATTGTTTGAGTGGACAGCAAAGCCTTGCAATGCCTTAGAGCACTCAACAATGAGGAAAATTAGAAAGCATTCTTTCTTGGGGGTAAAGTTAGGTTTGTTATGTGTGGAAGAGAAGAGAAAATGGTGCTATTCTACCTTCAGTACTAAAGTACCGATGAGGGAATAGGGACAGAATAAGTCACAGGTAAATTAAGGAACTTAATGAAAAGCCAAAGTAAAACAGTATTTGTATGAAACTGAGTTTAGTTCTAAACTGGAAAAAGCTGCATTGTATCACAACAACACCATTAACATGGCTCCAGTAATTTTCTCAGCGATTCATCCAGTCAACATTTCTTGAACAACTATTATGTGCCAAGCTCTGTTAAAGCATTGGCAAAACTGAAAAGAACAAAATAGCTAAGCATTTTGCTATCGTAGAGCTTATGGCTCCGAGACTATTATCTCTTTAGTATATTATCAACACAACTATGCTGAGAATGCAAAGATTGGCCTTAATCAATCTGGCCATTTTTCTCTACACTGTCCACATAACATACGATGTTAAAATCTTATGATTAACATATGGAGAAAAGAGATCTCTTATGTGATATAGTATGTAGCTTAATTTGATGGGGTATGTGTGTTTGTGCTTATGAGGAATACACAGGAGTGGTATTTCAAGATGCAGAATTCAAAAAATATCACAGAGAAAGAATTATTTTGAGAAGGGGTTGGTCTTCATGGAGGCACTCTATAATTTTTCATCCAAAATCACAAGAGTTGCCTAAAGGAAAATAATATGTTTTCTAAAACCCCATGGGGCATTTCCTTTAGTGCTGAGTGATTACAGTTCACTGAATTTAAGGCAAAAGAGAATAGCATCAAGAAGACGCAGTGAATACAAGAAAGTAATAATGAAGACCAAGTCCAAAGATATCAGAGAGGTTATTACAAAGGAGAGAATGAATCTGTAATTTAACCATTTGTTAAGCATTAACTCTGCTAACTATTGTTTGGTTCGTAGAAACAAAGTGTAATATAACCTAATAATAATGAAACTTGAATTCGAAAAGTAGAATGGGTATCCTTTTAAAAATATAATCCACAACTTGTTACATTTTAAAGAAATTTGGAGCAAAAATAATCCCTGGGACAAATTGCTCCCTCTAAAGATAAGAATTTAAAAATTAAATATAGTATACAGTATTTCAAGTGCAAGGAAAATAAGAAAAGTTCTCAGTAAAGAAATCTGCTCTTTTTGAAGCACTTTCTTTAATTTCTTCACCTTTGCCTTATATTGGGCTCTTCTCTCTGCATTAGCCTAAAAGTCATATGATATTTTGTTTCGTAATACATTCTCTTGAGGAACCTAATAACGTTCACAAAGAGAATACCTATTGTAAGGTGATTTGGTCATGCATCTTTGCTTCTGTAGGCCAATGTCTGTGTATCTGTTCTACAGCCTCCTCCTTTCATACACCCCACTCAGAATAAATAAATAAAACCAAGCAAACCAATAACAACAACTACAACCCTAACAGACTTGCACACTAATCTCAAAAGGGGAAGTCAGCCCTCTGATTTTAATCGTAGGTAAATCCCAGTATAAACAGTGCTCAGTTCCCACTCAACTTCAATTTCAGTCATTATATTTCAAAATCAAAATGTATCAATTTTTATCAGGGTTATAATTTTAAAAAGGCTATAACTCACTTTTCTAAAATTCTTTTAACAATATCTATAGAACAGAAGCATCTGTTCCAAACTATTTTGTAACCGTCTATTTTGATTCAGTGAGTCTTACTGTGGGTACGCATTGCAACTTTTGTTCTAAAAGTGATGCCATCTTTTTTTGTTTGTTTGTTTTCAAATTGGGTCAATGTAATAATGGGAAATGACGTTTTCTTCAGATGATAGAAATCACCTAACTAAATAATGCACACAAAAATTCTCTTAGGAAATGATTAAATCAAATAAGCTTGTTTGTGCAAAACGGTCAAAGGTCTGTATTAGAAGCATCTAGTCTTCTCTGTGTGGTGTTTCAGATGGGTTATAAAGGTTTAGGGCATTGAGTCCCATCATTTTAAGTAATCCTCAGAATGAAGAAACACAAAGTCCAGAGTCAGTAGACTGAAATGTGGCTGATGCAATGCACTGTCTCCCCAGTGGATTGAGCCACAAGAAATATAAACCGGGAAGATGATTGATTTATTAGATTAGGCATGCCCAAGTGTAGTTTAGCAATTACCTATAGACAGCCAGCTAAAGTCCTTTATTGTCTTGTCCTCTATTGTCTCCGTTCTCTCAGAACCTAACAGATTCTTGGAAGGAATTATTGAATACAGGTGTCCTGTATCTAGGAAAACAGTTATAAAATTCCAAACTCTCGAAAAAAGTTATTATGAAATAAATCAAACTACAGCAGGTTTTGCTCTGCAAGCTACCCTTAAAGTATAAACTGTGTTATGCAAGTAAAGCATTACTTTATTTGCAAAATCTTAAATTGTATTAAGCATTTCTAAGGCACATTCATTGTATACAACAGATAGTTCATGAATTAAAATCCCAACTGTTATTGGCTGTTAAGCATAGAGGAACTGATTGATTTATTCTAGGTTATTCTAAGTTCAAAAACCCATTTTATACAAAAAGAAATGGAGAGCAAGGGATAACCACTCTGACTGCAGAAGTCACTAATCTTAAAGGCTAAACCCAACTATCAACATATCACTAACTTCTAAATATAGAATGTTGAAACCCCCACACCATCTCTTAATCTATATAATGTTAACTATAGTGTATGAATCATTCAACAGTCACAACTCAAGTTTGACTCTTCACTTTCTTATCTAAAAAAAATTTTATTTTCAAGTATCTGAGAATATTTAAACTATTCAAAGTATTTAAAAAAGAGCACTCTGGGCACTTGTCACCCAGCTCAATAGCTAACAGTTGCTGCCACCTATAGGTTCAATCTCAAGAGGAAGGGTTGGGGCATGAACAGAGCCTTAGAAGTTTCAAAGGCAGAATTCAATAAGCAAGTTTTTTTCTTATTTAAAAAAAAGCCATTGGTACATATAGACTATGGATGCAATTCTCTGAAAAGGAGAAATTAGACATAACAATCATAAACTTTTATGATTGTCATAAAGCACCTCATAAGAGGCAGGCTTTCCGCTCACAAAGCAGCCAAATAAAATAAAATGAAGCAAGTTAGTGAGATCGTCGGTCCCATCCAATTCTTGCTTGCGTGGCTATGTGATCAATGTGAAAATAAGTGACAAGGAGATAATGTCTCTTGCTCCCACTAGCATGTATCACATGTGAGAGTCTGAATTTCCTTAGATAGCTTCTCTCCCATCTGGAGGTTGTGTGATCTTTTCCTTGTGTCAAATCAAGTTAAAAGAGAAGGAAAAAACTGAATCCATAAAAAAATTCTGAAATAGATCTCACCCTTAGGATTTTTTTATCAGTGAAATAGAGATAATGACTACCTCCAAATGTCACTTTTAAATTATATATGGATGTACATCTATATTTGTGTAAGTGTGTATTTATGTACACAAATAACTATATTTACTCAAATGTTCTTTAAATATATGTAAATATTCAATGAGTAGCTGACAGCAGGGCATAAAAATGTTAGTCCTGTTACACCCACTAATTTCATAACATTATGAAAGTCATTTCGTAATTGGACTTTTGCTGTTTCATTTGGAAAATGAGGAGCTTAAACTAAGTAATTTCTAGATTCCTCCTAGGCTGAGGAATTCTTGTATAAGGCATTTGAGTTCGGCATTCTTTCTGCCCACACCAGTTGGATCTGTTTCTGTATTTGAGCTTCCCTTACGCTGGAAAAATGGTTGGAGATCGGTACTGTCCGGCCATGTGTTCCCTTTATACTGTGGATACATGAAAATTGAGAGAGAAGAAATGTCATCACGGCTGATGTCCATTTCACTATTCTTCAAATTCAGCTGTTTCCTTGTTATTGACTGAATATACCCTCCAAAATTTATGTGTCAATGTCATAACTCTCAGTACTCAAGATGTGATTGCCTTGGAGATACAGGCTTTAAAACATAATTAAGTAAAACTGAGGCTGCTGTGAGGAGCTCTTCTACAAATGGAATTTTACCCCAGAAGTGAGAACAATGTAACCTAAAGATTGTATCTTCATATTAATTTGAAAAAATATAAAATATACTCAAAAAAATAAAAATAAATAAAAATGAAGCTGTTATGGTGGACACTAATCCAATCCTTATATGAAGAGGAAATTGGGACACACAAAGAGATACAGGGCGTGCTCATGAAGAGGAAAGACCCTGTGATGATACAGCAAAAAGGCCCCAGAGAAAGACATTACCTATAATCCAAGGAGGTAGAGCTCAGGAGTATATAACCCTCTGACACCCCACTCCTGAACTTCAAACTTCCAGAACTGAGAGAAAATAAATTTCTGTTGTTTACGGTACCTCGACTATGGTGTTTTGTCACCATAGCCCTAGAAAATTAATATACCCATTGAACTAACTCTGAGACTTGGGCGAGTTATAATTGACCATTGAACAACATGGGTTTGAAGTGTGTGAGTCCACTTCTGCAAAGTATTTTTTCAACGAAAGTTACATCAGTGTGCCTGTCTCTCCTGCCTCCTCTTTTACCTCCTCCACCTCTTTTGCCCCTGCCACCCCCAAGACAGCAAGATCAACCGCTCTTCTTCCTCAACCTAATCATCATGAAGACCATGAGAATGAAGACTGTATGATGACCCATTTCCACTTAATAAATAGTAAATATATTTTCTCTTCCTTATGATTTCCTTTTTTTTTTTTTTCTTGTATGAAAGGTCTTTATTGGTGGTGGATGCTGCAGAGCAGCATTAAGGAGGAGGGAAAAGAGGGAGAGAGAGGAAGAGAAAGAGAGAGAGGGAAAGAGGGGAGGAAGGGGGAGAGAGGAGAGAGAGAAGAGAGAGAGGACAGAGGAGGAGGAGAGCCCTTATGATTTTCTTAATAACATCTTCTTTTCTGTGCCTTACTTTATTGCAAGAATACAGTATATAATACCTATAACATAAAGTATGTGTTAATCAACTGCAGCGTTATTGGTAAGGCTTCCAGTCAACAACAGTAGTTGGTAAGTAAAGTTTTGGGGGTGTCAAAAGCTATCTGCAGATTTTCAACTAATGAAACTTCTAAGTTGTTCAAGAGTCCACTGTATTTATGTTCTCAAATTCCTTATACCTAAAATATAGGTAATAATACTTTCTTTGAAAATCGTAAGATTAAAAATGATTTATATAAGTAGCCCACTATGCATTGAACACAAAGGCAGTAGTTCGAACATAAATTCTTTCCCTCTCTTAATCCTGCCTCTGTTGTCAAGCAAATGAGAAATCTTTACAATGTAATTCCACCAATTCTTTTTTCTCTTCTAGTTGTCATCTAGTTCACGTTTACAAACAATTTGACAAAATATTTTTATAAATACTAATATGTAATATCTCTTGTGAAACTATGTACATTAAATATAATCAGTTATATTGTTAACAATGTAACTAACTACAAAATATATGGTTGAAAATGACAAATATGGGCAGTGCTGTGGGTAGAGGCCTGTAGCTAAGTGGGTAGGGTGCCAGCCCCATATACCAAGGATGGCAGGTTTGAACCCAACACGCAGCCAAACTGCAACAAAAAAATAGCTGGGCGTTGTGGCAAGCACCTATAGTCCCAGCTATTTGGGAGCCCTGAGGCAAGAGAATCACCTAAGCCCAAGAGTTGAAGGTTGCTGTGAGCTGTGATGCCACAGCATTCTACTGAGGGTGACAAAGTGAGACTCTGTCACAAAAAAAAAGGGGGGGGGAGAAAGAAAATGACGAATATCTATGAAATCCTAATCAGTGTGAACAATACATGTACCATACCTGGGTGAATTCTAAGGCTCATGCTACAAAGCTTCATGGATTTTACCATGTTAACATTAAAAAGTTGAAATGTTCATTCAAATCTTACCATAGGCACCCAAGTCTTCAGAGCTTCTGAAAACTTAACATATGATCAAGATAATCTTAATGTGTCTTTTTTCTTCCTACCTTCTAGGAAAAGTCCAGACTAAAAAGTCACCGTCTTCTCTCCTCCTCACACTCCACCTTCCATTACACCCTGGTCTCTGCCTTGATATGTCAGTATAAGATTCATTCAGTGTCTTCCTAATACATTTAAAAAATTTACTTCTGAAGATTTTATGAACTAATGGAGCTTGGGGCTAATAAAAAAAAATAACGTTGCTTGTAAAACTATACTAATTCAAGGAGGGACGAGGTTCAATAAGAACACATTACTTTTCTTGTTCTATTGGTCCAATTCCATAATCCTTTTATTTTTCCCTTCTCACTTTTCCTTCACTACAAAACTCAAAGCAGAATCTTCCCAGAAGCCCATGAACAAAGAAAGATAATGAAAACAAATGTAAGTAAACTTTTTGCAAACCTTGAAAAAATGAGCTTTTCTGGTTCAGTTCAAGTTTTTTGGCAAAGATCCAGGCTCAAATAAAAACAAGATCACATATCCCTGGTGATGAGTGAACAGTGTATGTAGTCTAAAAACAAGTAGAGAGCTGATCAGTTATCCATCTAATTAAAGAGGAAGCTACCTTTAGTAATCAGGCAAAATCAGGAATGTTTGTCATATATGACTCAGGATATTGTGACTATCATAATCACACCATCTAAGAAAATAAAGTAATATAGTAACGTTTTCAAACTGACAAATGCTTACACAGACAATAAAACTTGAGAACTTTAACTTTAGTGTAAATGGCAAATGCAGGAAGAGAGAAATGTAATTTGAAATGAAAAAGGACAGTCATATAAATATCAGTCTGGTTCTCTAATTACAAGCAGTAACTGATCAGTTATTGAGAAATAGTAGAATAAAAGAAACAGAAGAATAGGAGTATTTATTAACAAGTCAGTATCTTTGATGTACACTGTCGGTTAGAAGACTGGACACCATTCACAATTTCTCCTGAAACACCTTGTAGTAATTGATCTGATGTAGCTATGTGACCCAGTTCTGGATAGTAATATGTAAGCAGAATTTGCTGGGTAGGGCTTTCAAGAAAAGTTTAAATACATATACAGATAGATATCTCTAGCTACAGAAAAGATATAGAATAAATTAAGTCTTTTTCCCTTATCTCTTCTTATTTGGAACCTGAAGTGATGACTAAAAGTGTATCCATCTAATTAAATCCATCTCTTGTGATGATGAAAGCATCATAAGAATAAGCATGAAAGGGCAGTGCCTCTGGCTCAGTGAGTAGGACGCCAGGCCCATATACCAGAAGTGGTGGGTTCAAACCCAGCCCCGGCCAAAAACTGCAAAAAAAAAAGAATAAGCATGAGCAAAGAAGCCCAGATACTAAAGATGGCAGACCTCAGAAATGTAGAGAAACTTTTTATTATACCAACTCCAATCTTCTTATCCTCAGATTCTTGCTGCAAGAGACAAATAAACCCCTTTATTATTGAAGCTACTATAGTCTTATTTTTTATTTCTTATGGCCAAACAAACATACTTACAGCTGATACAATATCCTCAAAGAGATTCAAAAGATAGTTCATCCATAAAACAAGAACAATTTGATATGGAAAAGAAACAGGCAGAGAACTTGAAAGAATTCTTATGATTTGAACCTAAGATTAGCAAGTTAAAAAATATAATAATGGAAGGGCTAAAAGATAAAGTGAAATCAACTTCTCTCATTCTGAAGTAAAAAGCAGAGACCTAAAACATGCGAAGAAAGTTTAGATAAATGGCAGAGAAATCCAGGGGCATGAAATCCAGTCCAATAATACCTTCAGAGAGAAAAGAAGAAACACCAGGAGAATATAATCAAAAAAATTGATTGTGGTGCCTGTGGCTCAAAGGAGTGGGGTGCCGGCCCCATATGCCGGCAGGAGGTGGCAGGTTCAAACCTAGCCCTGGCCAAAAGCTGCAAAAAAAAAAAAAAAAAAATTGAGAGAAATGTTTCTTCCTCTGAACTGAAGTAAAGCATAGGTATCAAATTGAAAGGAACTACCAAATGTTAACGAAAATGAATGTAAAAACAAATCTATACTTTGGCTAATGAGGTTGGACTATTAAGTTAGCAAATTCATCCTAGAAAAATGCTACACAATTGGGCAGTGCCTATGGCTCAAAGGAGGAGGGCGCCAGCCCCATATGCCAGAGGTGGCTAGTTCAAACCCAGCCCTGGCCAAAAACTGCAAAAAAAAAAAATTGCTACATAACTTACTGCTAAATATCACCATGGTCATCTTCAAAGTGTTCCTGTTGGGAAGCTATGCAGTGATGCCAGCAACATATTCATCCTTCAAAACAATTTTGGAACTCTTTGTCTGGAATGAACATCAGAGGTGTCCTCCTACAGCACATAAAAACACACAACAAATATAATGACAGCCACTCAGCAAGACATCACCACACTTCAATACAAACTCAGGGACGAGACACTGATATACCAAGGTTATGAAACCTTACCGAGTTGTTTGTACAGTGCTGCCAATGTAAGCACATTGTGGCAAGTTTACAAACTTAATAGTCAGACCTCAAATGATGACAGCTCTACAGGCCATCCCAGAAAAAGAGTTCCAAAATTACTTTGAAAGGTGGACTAGGCACTGGCATTGAAGCATAGCTTCCCAGGGGGAGTACTTCAAAGGTGACCATAGTGATATTCACCAATGAAGTAGGTAGCACTGTTTCTAGGATGAGTTCACAAACTTAATTATCAGACCTCTTATCATAAGAAAGTTTCAGAATCTAAACGTACTGAATAGATTTAATAAGCTTCCAAGAAGAAAATATAAGGATTTTATCTGAGAAGACAATTACATCAGGCATCAACAGAAGATGCTATTAGAAAATTAGCAATGTATTTAAAGTTTTGAGGCAAATAATTTCTGATGTTAAGTTGAACATTCAGTCAAACTGCAATTTGAGGGCACAATAAAGAGTCTCTCTCTATTCTTGACGTTTCAATGCTGGCAGTTTTAATCTCTGCTCCTCTTTCTTCCCTCCCTGCCCCACATCCATTTAAACTGGTAAAAAGCACTATGTGCTCCCTTCCTAGGCACAGGGGCAAATTTCAAACCCCCATCCTGGCCTCTTCCCTTAACCACAATAAAAGCCAAAGCCACTTAATCTGTCCTATCACTCAAGTCATTCCTACCTAGTTTGGGGTAACTTCCCTTCCATCTTCAGAAAACCTCATTACGTAAGAAACAAAATCACTTTCACACCGTCTTGGAGGATGTATGGTATCATCAGTCTCAATGGTTAAGCCAATTTGGGGTGAGGAAATGATCCTGCCTACTAAGTGGCACAGTAGCTACATAAATACATTTCCTAATATACAATGCTACAGAAACTTAACTTTCCACACAATCTTTCAGAAAAAAATATCTTTTGAAGATATTCTCCAGAAAAGTATAAAATGTTCCCAAGATGATATCCATCTAAAAAAAGAAATGTGATTCAAGACATAGAGGACTTAATCTAGGAGTGTGATGAAAATAAATCCTGAGATTGTCTATGGCAGGTCCAGAAATGAGTCAGACCAAATTAGACTGGAAAGTAAGAACTCCAAGAAGCCAGAATTTCTTGAAGAACTTTAAGACAATTGACTTAATTAAGAAGTTTAAGCTTCTAAATGATACATGAATGTGTTTATATAAATATGTTTCTTAGGCCAACACAAATAAAGATAGACAATTGAAAATTTCAGGGGGAAACAACCTCAATTAAAAGTTTGTAATTCAGACATGAAGTAAATTAAAATAAGACATTATTTCGAACAGTTGATGGCATGAAGTACAAAAAAAAATCCATCTGACTTTGACATTTGTTTAGTGATATAGAGTTATTTATTTCTTAGTGTTAGCACCGATGCCAGCACCTAGTCCAGCCTTCAAAGCACTTTTTCTAGGATGAGTTTGCATATTTCATTGTCAGACTTCATACAGCGACAACTCTAATAGTCATTCCAGAAAGAGTTCTAATATTGCTTTGAAGGGTGGACTAGGCATTGGTGTGGTGCATAACTTCCCAAAGGGAGTACTTCGAAGGTGATCATAGTGATATTCCACAATGAAGTATATACCACTTTTTCTAGGATGAGTTCTGGAACTTAATTGTCCAGCCTCCTGTATTTAATTCCAGACCATCTACCCACTAGCTCTTTGACTTATGGGATGTTTTTCATATTACTTAAATTCTCTGTGCCTGATTATTTCATTTACAAAACAGGAAACAATAATTGTACTTCCTTACCTTAAAGGTTGCTTTGAGAATTGAATTAGTTTATAACAAAACAGTGCTGAACACACTTTGAATACGAGGTGTGTGCTTGTATTAAGAGAAATCAATACACAAATAAATTAATGTACTATGTACACATAAATAAATTAATGTGCTATGTACATGCAAATAAATTAAATGCACTGTAACTTTCTAAGAGATCTGCTGTTAGTTTTCCATGGGAAAAAGCAGTCAATCTTAGCATTTGTGTTATAGCTTAACAATAGACAACAGTAAAGCTGTTCCATAAGCTAAAACAACACCGTAGTACCAAGATCCATGTTGTTTTCCAGGTAAATTCTGGACTTTGCCCAAAAGACCAATATGTATACTAACACATCAGTAAGCAAAATGATGGGCATCAAGCCAAGCCATCAGAAAGAAAGAAATTGCTTTATGACAATTTTGCAAGCATAATGAGTTCCTTCCTCATCAACAGTAGACATCAAACATATAGTTGACAGTCCAGTTCCCTGACAGGAGATGCTATTAGGGCAAAACTAATTATATGGCTAATTCAGTTCTTGGAAAAGTATCATGATGATGGGCCAATTCTTTAGCTTCCTTTATGTTTCCACAGGGCACTTACAATGAGAGAAGGTAACTCAGTAGAATACCAAAACTATTGTATTACTCAATTTTACTTTTCCCCCTTTGAAACTAAAAATGAAGCAAGAGCCTGGTATGACTACCTGAATCTCTGAGTTCAAATATTGAATGCCAAACTTTAGTTAAATGTTCTTTCTTACATGATTCCAATTTTCCTTAGGGATGAGAAAAGCTGAAAAGGTCTGTACCATGTACAATTTCATTTTTAAGTGAGACCCCCATGAGCTGGCTGTGGAAGTGTGCTTTAATACGTCTCAGCTCTTCAATTATTCATCTTTGGGTACATGTGGCAGTTGCTTGGGAGGGGGAACGTGGTTCTATACCTGCTAATATTATAAAAGTTCTCCAAGGTGTATACTTGTGATCTCTGCACTTTTTATAAATGTCTATTATAATCCTATATTTAAAAAAAAAAAAAACCTTTACAAAAGAAAATCTCAGTTTTGATATTTACTATGTACCTAAAAGAATTTGAGTAATTAACCACCCAATACCTGTTTTCCCCCCTTATCCCTGTAGTGGGGTTGATGGAAGTTATATTTAACTCCTAATATTGTTGTGAACATTAAATTAGACAACCCTTGTAAGAACAGTGCCAGGACATGGTCAGCGCTAATGAAATGTGACCTACAATCTCTATTTCAGGTATTCCTTACGATATTGAAACAGTGCTATCTCCTACTTCTGTCTTCAATTATTTTCCCCTTCATGTTGGTACTTTCAATCATTCTGTTTATGACATGGTTTTGAGTTGTCTGGCTGGTTGCCTCTGAGTGTTGCATGCATCTTTGCAAATCCCAAACCAAGCATAGTTCTCAAAGAACTCTGACTAGATGAACTTTCACCTCCTCTCACCCCCCCATTTATGAAATAGTGCCTCTCTTGAATTGGCTAAGGGTGAAACAGTATTGGGAAGAGGGTTATCAAAAAATGAGGAAGCATATTGCACTTATGATGAGCATAAAATGAAAACAACTTCTTTTCATATGCTAATGCTAAAATATCTTCTCCACCCATCCTTTAAACATGCTCTTTCTGGATTCAGTGTCAGAATTTCATATGTAGACTCATTAAGAGTCATCACCAAAAATTTAGCCAATCATTCTGGGCAATTGGGGTCAATGCCTTTGTGTAGTTTTCCTGTACACATAAGTTATTATGGATTTTCAAAACTGGAAAAGAACTGGAAAGTAGATTCAACAAGGCCCTTTTTCCTTCAACTGCAGGAGCACTGATGTAATAAAGGAGTGCTCAAGTCATTCAAAATAAATCTTCCAGCTTTTGTACTTTTCAGCTCATCGTGAACTTCTCCAAGAAGCCTAAAGTAGATATTAACAACTACAGTGACCAACTTTACACTCTGTCCCTGGGCTGTAACTGTCACCATCTGTTAGAAGTTTGTAATATCTTTTTATTATTATTATTTTTACATTGAGGAGAGTTTCTAAGGCTAAATTCCCTACCTGGCAGCAAATCTCTCAGTTGCCCACTTTTCATAAACTATAAAAAATCCTCTTCTCAGGAATTAGTAAAGGCATAATACAGAGATGGAAGAAAGCCCATTTGCCTAATCCAGGATTAAGAATCATGGTGCCAAGACATGGTTTGCTTTTAAGATGATTCACTTTTAAGAAGAGTTTCAGGCATGGGGAAAGAGGCAAGTGGGGGGGAGGGAGGAGGATGAATAGAGGGAGGGTATTTGGTGGGATCACACCTACAGTGCATCTTAGAAGGGTACAGGTGAAACTTACTAAATGTAGAATATAAATGTCTGAACACAATAACTAAGAAAATGCCATGAAGGCTATGTTAACAAGTTCGATGAAAATATTACAAATTATATATGAAACCAGCACATTGTACCTCATGATTGCATTAATGTACACAGCTATGATTTAATAAAAAATAAATAAATAAAAAGAAGAGTTTCAGGGAAGTCCTTCTTTAGCATAAAATGCAAAATGCATCCTAGAAACTATTGAGTATGTAAGTTATAATGAAAAACTATTGGTCACTCCACAATGTTTTATATAATAAATAAAAATCTAAAACTAACAGTATCATTGGCAGCCATAGAAAGGCACATAACTTCTTCTTTTAGGACCTTTGGCTTTAGCAAACTGAGATGTAAGCGTAAAGTATAATGTTTTTGATAGCATTTTATTGACAACATAATTTTGCAAATGTATTTACTTTTTTAAATAATTTAAATTAACGTGAGGATACAAATGATTAGGTTACAATGTTTGCATTTGTTAAAGCTCCTGTTGTCATCATTGTGCCCCACACCCAGGAGGTGTGCCATATACCCTTACATTGTGCTCATTGGGTGGAAACACACCGATCCCCTCTCTCTTCCCCCCTCTTCCTTCCCTCTTTCCCCCACCCTCCTCAACCCTCCCTCCAGCTTGAATTAAATTGAGTTTTTCTCTTGTGTGGGCATTGGTTAGTTCATCTACTAGCTTCATATCAATATTGAGTACACTGGATAATTGCTTTACCATTCTTGTGATACTTTACTAAGCAGAATCTGTTTCAACTCCATCCAATTTAACACAAAAGATGTAAAGTCTTCATTTTTTCTTTAAGGCTGAATAGTATTCCATAGTATACATAACCAGTGTTTACTAATCCACTTATGGGATGATGGGTACTTAGGTTGTTTCCATGTCTTGGCAATTATAAATTGAGCCGCAATAAAATCTAGTACAAATGTTCTTATGATGAAATACTTTTTTTCTTCTGGGTAGATTCCTAGAAATGCGATCAAATGGAAGGTCTATTTTGAGTCTTTAAGGATTCTCCATATTTCTCTCCAAAGAGGTAGTATTAGTTTGCAGTCCCACCAACAGTGTAAAAGTGTTCCCTTCTCTCCACATCCACGCCAGCATCTGCAACTTTGGGACTTGGTGATGCAGGCTATTTTCACTGGGGTTAAGTGATAGCTCAGTTTGTTTTTGATTTGCCTTTGCTGGATGATTAGGGATGATGAGCATTTTTTTTTCTTATGTTTGTTAGCCATACATCTGTCCTCTTCCAAGAAGTTTCTGTTCTTGTCTCTTACCCAAAGGTAGATGGGATTTTTTTCCTCTTCCTTTGGTGATTAATTTGAGTTATCTGTAGATACTAGTTATCAAGCCTTTGTCAAATTCAAAACATAATCTTTTCCCATTCTGAAAGTTGTCAATTTTCTTTAATTATTGTGTCCTTAGCTGTGCAGAAACTTTTCAGCTTAATTAAGTCCCATTTGTTTATTTTTATTGTTGCGATTGCCGACAAAACCTTCTTAAAATCTTTCCCCAGGCTGACATCCTCAAGAGTTTTTCCCACACTTTCTTCTGGGATTTATATCATTTTATGTCTTAAATTTAAATTTTTATCCATCTTGAGTCAATTTCTGTAAGTGGGGAGAGGTGCAGGTCCAGTTTCAGTCTTTTACATGTAGTTAACTAGGTCTCTCAGCACCATTTATTGACTAGGGATTCTTTTCCTCCCTGTATGCTTTCATCTGGTTTATTACAAATCAGATGGTGAGAGGAGGCTAGTTTCAAATCTTGGTTTTCTATTCTGTTCCATATGTGAGTGTCTCTATTTTTATGCCAATATCATGCTGTTTTGATCACTGCAGACTTGTAATATAACCTGAAGTCTTGTAGGGTGATGCCTCCAGCTTTGTTTTTATTACTAAGAATTGATTTGGCTATATGGGTATTTTTCTGGTTCCATACAAAATGAAGTACTATTTTTTCCAGTGCTTCAAAGTATGATGTTGCTATTTTAATAGGGATTGCATTAAATCTGTAGATTGCTCTGGGTAAAATGGACATTTTAACAATTTTGATTCTTGGCTCGGCGCCTGTGGCTTAACGGGCTAAGGTGCCAGCCATGTACACCTGAGCCGGAGGGTTTGAATCCAGCCCCAGCCCGCCAAACAACAATGACGGCTGCAACCAAAAAAAAAAAAAAATGGCCGGGTATTGTGGCAAGCGCCTGTAAACCCAGCTACTTGGGAGGCGGAGGCAAGAGACTCGCTTAAGCCCAGGAATTAGAGGTTGCTATGAGCTGTGATGCCACGGCATTCTATCCAGGGTGACAGCTTGAGGCTCTATCTCAAAAAAAAAAAATGGTCAATAAAAAATTGTTTTAATACCAAATGAAAATAACTGGAAGCACTGCTGCATCGCTCATTTGCTTTGTTCCTGAGTCTGCTCCCCCAAGGCTATTCTAGCTCACACCCTGTCTGTACTTTTGGTGGCCATAGTCTCACTGTTTATTTGCTGGTCTGCACCTTTAATGGGATTGCTTGGTCTTTCAAATCAGAGACTTTGTCTCTTCATCTTATATAAACAGGACCTAGTGCAGGTACCTGGCACAGAGCATTCAATAAATAGTTAGAGATAAATTAACTCCCCATAGCCATAAGCCTCTGGAATCAGGTGATTTGGCTACAAATTGTGCCTCTTGGGCAAGTTACTTAAGCTCTCCAGTCCTCAATTGACTCATCCGTAAGTCAGAGACAATCCATACCATAAGGCTGTGGTAAGGGTTGAAGGAAATAGATGAAAAAGTCTGAGCATATTACTGAATAGGTTTATCTTGACTTCTGCTACCTTCCATTCTCAAAGTGCTGAATACTTAGGTATTAAACATTGTTTAATAAACATGTGGATAAAATAAAGCAATGTGGTTTAATGAAGTCAATACAAATAGAATTTAGAGTCAAAAGACCTAACTTTGAGTTTCCAGCCTCAAATATTTAGCAAATAGCTTAATCTTTTGAATTCTCAGTTTCTTTATCTATAAAATGAAATTAGTATCACTCCACTGAGAGTTAAGTTAGAAAATTTTTATAAATTAAAACATACAAAATGATCATTATCATCTTTATTATGGTTACCTAATATTAAAACAACCCATTTAAGCAGTAATCAATCAAATAAATGTGGAAGATAGGTATGAAGAATTGATCAAATAAGGCCTATTTCAGATTTTCATCTTCCAATTAGATGTGTTATTATCCCATACAGACAGACAGCTAGAAAGAAAAAGAAGAAAAAAGAGAAAGAAAATAGCAATGTGGACAGAAGAGATTTATTTGTTCATTCTAATAAATTTAAGTGCAGGAAACATAGCCTGTAATAACAACTTTTTACTAATAGCAACTCTTTACTCCAGAAAGACAACACCACTATTTCCTAAAAGAAGAATGCCTTCCAATCTCATAGGAAATATTTTGTAGACCTGGAGATAGAGAGAGAGAAACAAAAGTTTCTGACTTTTCAGCTTTGGTAAAGCCTGTTCATTGTCAGAATGCATTTATCATTTTTATCTGCTAAATTATATCAATGATTAAACCTAAAGTAACACCTCAGTTCAAAATATATGTGTAAAATACAAAAAAAATTATACCAGAATATAAAATAATATTCACCAAACATTGTATACCTCTAACCAATGTGAATTTTAGATGGTTGCCAAAGAAAATCATGTTAAGGTTTGCCATTAGTTTTGACTCCAAAGTTGATCTGATCCCATTTTATAAGTAAATTCTGTATTTATTTAAATTATCAGACATGATCATACATTACCCTGGAAATTCTCCCAGAAAGGGAGATATGTTGAATTTTGAGGATTGTCTTTTGTTCTACATATAACAACTTTTATGCGACAGTATTATTCTTTTTGGTTTATTTTTCTTAACATCCTTACTTGCCAAATAAAATACTTTTAAAATGTGTATCCCAATGTTTTTTAAATGTACTGGATTATAAAGTCCCAAAATGTAGAAATCACTTTTCCAGATAAAGACATGCCGGCCCTCACAGTATTCTGGACCATGGCTCTATGGCTCTCCTCCTCAGGTGGTACCAAAGTCTAGAGCTGCAGAAGCCACTCTGTACTTGGCCTCTTCCTGCGTTGGGCTCTTGTAGCTTTTCACTTGCCCCCTCATTCCCCTCTCCCATCCTCAGCTCTCACGGGTGTCTGAGAAACATTCTTATATTCCCACCGGGTTATCTTCTTGACAATATTCTCTTCCTTCATTCTTGAAATAACTTCTCTGATTGCTTCAGGATTCAACAATCCAATTATCTGCTTCCCCCTCTTCCCCCACCCTCTACTTCTGAAATATTTCATCAAAGGTGATACTACCACCCTCCTCTGCGATCTCCCGTCTCACAGAAAGACGTCAGACAATTCCCTGTCGGTCTCCTTCCCTGAGATCTCACTCAGTCTGTCCCTTAAAGACTGATGTTGTCCAGTCCTTTCTTCTCAAGCTCTTATCTCTTTCTAAACAACTTAATCCACTTCTGGGATTTAAATCACCATTCACAGGAAAATTGTGTCATCCATAGACTCTAACCCAGATCTCTCTCCTCTCCCCAGACCAATCTGTATATCCAGCTGGCTATTAGACATTGTCATCTGGATAGATCATCAATACCTCAAAAGTAATTTATCCAAAACTGAAGGCATGTTTTTGCCTCCACTCAAACTTTTCACTTCCTCAACTGCCACATTTAGGCTTTCGGGCATCCACACAGATAAATTCACATGGTGTGCAATGCTTCCTAATCATTATCACCTGTTTCACAGCCAGCTAACTCAGATGCCAGGTGAGTTAGCTGGAGAGGTTCCTTCACTCTGCCATTGCCTCCAAAGATCCCAAGACACATGCCTTTTCTTCATTAACAATGTGACCAAATAATTATGTATGAAATTCTTTGTTTGATTTCAGCTTACCATAGTGAATTTTATACTCCATGAGGGCAAGAAGTGAACCTGACTCATGCCTTAGCAGAGACTCTGACTGTAACATTTCTTCCAAAAGACTTCAGTAAATGCCTCTATAAAGTCCAAGGATGTGCCTAGTGTGCTGAGAAAAGTCAGGCTGCATCCTGGATACAGACTGAAGTAGGTTAAAGTAGAAAAGTAGGGAGGAGGGCAAGCAGGGAAGATGCCTGGTATCTTCCAGAATTTCATAAAGTTAGTTGTTATGTACCTCTCAGTTTGAAGATGAAAATAATAACTCAGTTTAGAACCTGTCTTCAAAATAAATTTCTGTTAAGATGTTCAATTAGCTAGTGTGGGCAGTTATTTTTTCCCCTAGGTAAGGCATTATAGTTCACAACTGAAATAAGAAAGTAAAAGGGTGGTGCCTGTGGCTCAGTGAGTAGGGTGCTGGCCCCATACACCGGAGGTGGCAGGTTCAAACCTGGCCCCGGCCAAAAACTGAAGTAAGAAAGCAATGAGTCATTTAAAAAATGAATCAACTTTTTTGACATTGGCCAAAGTCAGCTAAGATGTACAAAACAACACCCCTTAAAAAGTTAAGGAAAAACTCAAATTAACTCATCAGGAATCAAGTTACTTTGAAAAGCTTTGATTTCACCTGCACTTTCTGAAAATCAGATGGGATATTTAATAATCGATCCTGGTCTTTCTTAAAAATAAATAAAAATCATCATGATTAACATGAATACAGCCTCAGAATTCTAAATTTACCTTCGAGTGAGAGTCAACCTGTTCCTCTCTGGCCGAATAAAATCATTCTGTTGTGAATGTCTCTTCTTGGGTTTTGAGAATCACAACACCCATCCCAAAGCTCAGGCCTCACAATAATGAAGCTACTTTTAATGATCTTTCTGTTACACATGTATCTGTCTACACTCCAGCTTGGATTCTTTAATATTCATCATCCTCACATCTTTACCAGCCTCCCTACTCAGGTTTCCTTAGCTCAGACTGAACCTTCTTAGATTTCATATTTCTTTTCCTTGTGTTACTCATATACTATTTTGTAGCCATTTTTCCTTTTTTAATTATCGGTGTTTATGCATCATCTCATATAGTGTTTTTGAAACAGAAAGTTTTCTTTCAACTATTCTTGAAGGAAAGTCTTGCGTCTTATACATCTTTGCATTTCCCTTAATGCTCTACAATAACTTGTATAAAGTAAATGTTCCATAATATTTGCTGAAAGGAAAGAAGGAATTTGCATTTAATACTGTGCCCCGAGAGACTGGCCTTATTATTTAGCAATGATGCATGTTTTTCACATCCAAAGAAGATACCTCTGATCTGTATGTTCTGCATAACTTATGCCATAGTGATGGACTCCCAGCTCCGCTGCAGGATTTCAGGACTAATGAAACCCAGCTACAAAACCCTGGTCAGGCTTCGTAGTGTAAAAAATAAATAGGCCGAAAGGCATAGCCCACATTCCACCTTTTCCTTATCAATTTTTGTTCAAAGGACCCAAATGAGAGAGATATGGCAAAAGAATAGTGGCCTTTAGGGTGAACGGTCACTAATTTGGAGAGGGAGATTGTATCCCACACCATTTTACAATAATACAAATTATTCTAGTCAGTTAATTTTTTAAAGAAGGGAGAAATCATAAGAAAGCAAAGGAGAAAAACCCAACTACTCTTGGTTATTCAAGGAGCATGTTTGGATACAGGCCCTTTTCCTGCCACAAAACACACTCAAGGGCGGCACCTATGGCTCAAAGGAGTAGGGCACCAGCCCCATGTGCTGGAGGTGGTGGGTTCACATCCAGCCCTGGCCAAAAACTGCAAAAAAAAACACTTAAATTTTCATTCGGGGGTAGGAGGAGGAACCAAACTATCTGTTTTTGACAGTCGGTATAAATATAGCTTTTCCAAATGTACACTAGATGGTCCAGGCCCCAATAAAGCACTAAATATTAAAATTAGATACCAGAATAGAGCATCATAAACAAAGAAGTGCTTTTATGAGGAGACAAATCCAAGGAAGACACATTCTATCCAAGCAGAAAAATATCCTTTTTTAAAAATTTAACTGCTAATAAATCAGACGTTATTATTTTTTTCTTTTTAAATTGCCAAATGATCTCTGCAAGTGTTCTTTCTTCTGTCCCATTCATGGCGCTTAATGTTTACCAGCAACTGATTCATTCAGAACCACCATTTCACATTCCCCATGGAAGAAGGGTCCCAAAGACCGTCTGACTTGATTAAAACCAATCATCACATGTGTCCTCCCAGTGCAAGACACCTCGCAGAAATGGGCCTGGTGTGCTGAGAAAAGCCTATGTTTTGTAAATAACCTCCCTGAAGTCTGATCTGAAAGTGCTCTCTTCCTGATTTCATCAATAAGGTTACTATGTGACTTTAAAAAATTCCACTGCTCTAGGAAAACTTCTGTTTCCTTTTATGCCCAGATTTAGCAGGTTTTTCAAAGCCCTTCTTATTAAGAAAAGTTGTGGCTGGAAAAATGGATAAGTAGTTACAACTATTCCAGGAAGCTATAAATACTCTGGTTTAAGGCATTTAAAAAATTATCCTCTCCTTTATTGTCTCCCAGGGCCTACCTACAACCGGCGCTGCCCTCCCAAAGTGAAGTGGATGGTCCTAAATGATCATAGATGGGTTTTAAAAAATAAACACAAAATTAGTTTCACACCTACTTAGACAGCTTAGAATTTTAATGTGTGAAGTATGCCAGGACTCTGCCGTGAAATAAAGCTTTGCATTCAAACTGATGTTAGCCAATCAGAAAACAGTACAGAGCGCTGCCCATTTCATAATTAGGGAGCATTACTCCAAGTTCTAGATTTTACTTATTAATGAATAAAGCATGACTTGACCCCCTTTTGCCATTTATTCATAAGGACTTTGTTTTCAGAAAGTGTTAAAATAGCATGAAGGCCCTGATTTATGCCCACCAAATCCCGGAAATTCAAAGTTAATCCTCAGAACTATTTGTGTCTGATTTTGCAGCAAACATTCTATATGAAACTGGACTCTGTTCGAGGATAACGCAGACTAAAGAGACTATGGCTGCTTCTCCTGCAAGCTTGACTTTTTCAAGTTCAACCCTCAGAGTTGTATTCTAATACACTTCCCACTGTATTTCTCTTTCTGCCACAGCCTTAGCTCATTCATGCTTTTGCCTATCCTTGGTTACGCCCTGTCACATCTGGGATACCTCATCAGAGGGACAGGGAGACTGACCCAGAGTACTACTGGGATGAAAAGTCTCAACTTGTTGGAGATGGCAACAGTTATAAATGTTCCTCTTTTTCTTCTCTTTCCCCCATTCCACTCCCTGGATACCAGATGTGGAAGAAAGGTTCTTGGTGAAAATAAAACAGCATCAAAAACAATCAGAATGTGAGTTAGGAGACCAAAATTCCTGTTGCCCTGCTTGGGAAAAGCCCTCTGGCCACCAAACTCCTACCTGAAAGTGCCATGTATATTCCCTCTCTTTTGGCAAGATATCCCTGCCCTTGATTTCAAGTGTCCCCAGGTGGGACATGAGTAGGGCAGACTCGGGTCTCTAAGGCCTTCTCCAGTTCTGAGACACTATGTCTCTGTCATGTCCCAACTCTGAATCTTCTTCTGTCCCATTCATTGCACTTCACACTTGCTGGATTTGACTAGCTCAAGTCACAGATTTATCCCAGGCTAGCTGTGAGACCTTGAGCCAGTTACTTAATCTCTGAATCTCAGTTTCCTCATCTCTAAAACATGGCTTATAATGGTACGTGGCATTTATCATAGAGTTATAATGAGGATTATAGAGGAGAACATAAATAAAGGGCTCATCGCAGTGGCTGGCACTTAGTTAGTGCTCAGGAAGTATTAGCCAGAGCCATCTGTAGCTATTATTTCTTGTGTAAATTCTCTGTCATCCCAAACATGGTCACAACATCTTGAAATCAAGATTTCATGTTATGGTTACTTGTATCCCCCCACATGCTTATTGAAATGTCCTAAAAATAATAAGAATTCACTATTATATTGCTGGTTACTTGGTTGTTACAGCTTTATGTCTGATTTTGAGTCCTTAACCATTCTGTACCTGTTCATTTTTTTTTTTTAATGCTACAACTTCTGCCAATTCTATACAGCTCTTAAAACTGTATAGAACTAAGAATCTATGGCTGCCTTTGTTTGTTTAGTTGCTGTTAATAAGTTCCCAAGGCTGGGTAACTTAGAAAGAAAAGAGGTTTGCTTGGCTCACGGTTCTGTGGACTATACAAGAAGCATGAAGTGGGCATCTGCTCAGCTTCTGGCAAGAGCCTCAAGCTCTTCTACTCAGGGCAAAGTTTGTACAGAACTCACCTGGCAAAAGAGGGAGCAAGACAGAGAGGGGGAAGTGTCCGATGTTGTTTAACAACCAGCTTTCCCAGAAACTGGCTCACACCTCCAGGGGGGTGTTAAACTATTCATAAAGGACTTGCCCCAAGACCCAAACACTTCCCATTAGGCCCCACCTCTAACACTGAGATCAAATTTCAACATGATGCCTGAGGGACAGACATCCAAGTTACAGCATTCCACCCCTGGACCCTCAAAACTCATGTCCTTCTCATATTCCAAAGTACCATCATCCCTTCTCAATAATCCCCCAAAGTCTCCACTTATTCTTGCATCAGCTCCAAAGTCTCATCTGAGATGCAAGGCAAGTTCCTTCCAACTGTGAGCTTATAACATCCAAAATGAGTTATTTACTTCAAAGACACAGCAGTTGTACTGGCATTGGGTAAATATTCCCACTAAGAGGTAGATTTTGACCACAAAAGAAAGGGGTGCCAGGCTCCATGCAAGTTTGAAACTCAGCAGGGAACATATTGAATCATAAAGCTCCAAAGTAATCTTTGATTTCACGTCTCACATACGGGGCTCGCTGGCACAAGCAATGGACTCTCAAAGCCTGGGGAATCCCTGCCTCTATATCTGCTGGGTGCAGCCTACTCATCTGCTCTCATAGGCTGGAATCTGGTGTCTATGGCTTTTCCAGGCTGAGAGGGCACACTGCTTGTGGCATTATAATTCTAGGGTCTGGATGGTGGCAGTCCTGCTCCCAGAACTCCACTAGGCCCTTCCTTCATGGGGACCCTCTGCATGGTAGCTCTGCCCCAGTAGGAGTCATCTGCCGGGGAATCCAGGCTTCCTGTTACATCCTCTAAAATCTAAATAGAAGCTGCTAAGCCTCCACCGCTCTTGCATTGTGCATGCCTGCAGACTTAACACCACATGAAAGCCAACGAGGCTTATAGCTTGGGCTCTGCAGAGCTGTGGCCCACGCAGCACCCAGGGCCACAGATCCTGTTCTGAAGACCGTTCTGTTCTCTGAGGCCTCTGGGCTTGTGTTGGAAGGAGTAGCTTGGAAATGTTTTCCCTCATGCGAATCTTTCTGACAAGTCGTTGCTCGGCAGCACCCTTCATTCCTCTCCTGAAAATTCTGTTTCCTTCCAGGACAAGAGAGAGGAGGTGTCAGACTCTTTTTAACAACCAACTTGGGCAGGAACTAATAGAGTGAGAACTCACACTAACCTCCTCCCATCCCAAGGAAAGGGATTAATCTACTAGTGAGCAATCTACCCCCAAGACCCAGATTACAGCCAATTACAGCCCTCCAACATCGGGGATCAAATTTCAGCATGAGTTGGGGGGACCTCCAAACAATAGCCGTGGCAATATTCTAAATTGCTTGCAATTCCATTTAGCAGAGTAGCCTAAAAACAAGAGTGAAGTGAAACTGGGCCCTGCCCCACTCAGGCTGCACCCTTAAAAGAGTTTAGTTCAGAGAAACCCTCATGTCTCTCCAGTACAAGGAACATTCTAATGGATATGAGTGGATTTTGGGGTTCATTTTGAGGGAAGGAGGAAGGGATGGAAGCAAAACATAAAGGAAGAAAGATGGGGAAAAGGAGGGAAAAATCAAAAAGGGAAAACAGAGAAAAGGCAGGTGGAAGGGAGGGCGATCTGGAAGCCAGAAGAGCAGCCTGCATGGTGGAGTCTGAGAAGCGCAGCTGGCGCAGGACAGCCGACCTGGTCCCCTCCTGTGTTTATCTGGTTCAGGTTTCGCCATGACCATGAGGACATTTCCCCCTGTAGACGTGAGGAAATAGTCACACATAAACCATAGGTGTTGTGATACTAGTAGAGTAAAAGATACTTGGATGATACGATGCTTTCTTTAATGATTCTCTTGCATATTTTGTTAAAGTGAAATTTACCTTTCTGTTGTTTAAACATTTTCCATTGTCAGAATGAAGAATGCTTTGATGGTACTTCCTATCAGATAAAGTTTAAGTTTTCTAGGTTTGATCCCTTGTATTTCATTATGAAAATTGTCTGAATTGTAACTGAGGCAGAACAGATTGGAGAGGCCACTCCAGAATTGCTGGTCTTCTGATAAGAAAGCTCATCGGACCTGATCCCCATCTCTGCATTTGGCTGACAGTGACAGGCAGCCGGATTCTCTCCCTCCGGGGATGATCTGAAAGGGATAGGGTGAAAAGAGGAGGCCTCACGAGGAAGGAACGGGGAGTTACACAGAGAAAAAGGCTGCGACAGAGCGAAAAGTTATGTTCTAAGGCTGTGAGAAGAAACTCCAGTACCAAGTCTCAACATGCAGCCTGCCCACATGACCTCAAAACATTAACAGTAGACACAGGAATAACTTACACTCGGAAGCTGAAATTGGGCCAGTAATAACTTTAGATCACTACTTGTTGTTACGGAACCCATGATGTGTTCTCAGACCGAAGGAGCTGAATGAAATCATTATTTCTAGTCGGACCTTTTATTGCCAAAACTTTCACAGTGTTGAGGAGAATGTGTGTAAAATAGACATGGGATTTTGTAAGATTTTTTTCCTGTTCCACGTATCAGAAATTTCTAAAAGCCCAAGTTCATTGGAGGAAAAAGACAAGGCTACAATAAGTTCCTGGCTGGCTGAGCTTCCTGAAGACCCAGCTTTATTCCACAAGGAACTTTCAGCAATCTCCACCAACATCTTTTAGGTTGCTGAATAGTTTGCCTTTTGGTTGACGAAAGAATATAGTCCTCTAAACCAAACCGTGGCCCCACTGGGGAAACCAATCAGATATCAGGTTTAACACTCAAACTGTAACATGAATGCCCTTCTGTGAATTTGAGGTAAAGAGTGGTGTTGTTAAAAATTACCCAACCTTCCAGGGATCTGGGTATGTACAAATTGATTAACACACCAAAGCCCAATTCCATCTACATTTAGGGAAAACAAGCTACTTTGTATGTGCATAGGTAGCTTATCTCTGTGGCTATAGGGATTTTCAGTAAAGATTAAGTCTGTTTTGTAGAGATATATTAGCAAAGATCCCTGAAAGATATAATTTTCAAAGTAAGAACTATCATGAGTAGAACTTTCTTTTTTTTTTTTTTTTTTTTTTGGTTTTAACTGTGAATGCAATCAACAAGCCCAGTGGCAGCTGCTTCTCTGACAGGCGCTCAGATTTACTGGAATGCCTCCGCTCCCACAAGGGAAGAAATCATTTCCTGTGAATTCCAAGTCCTGCAGGTTACTGAAATGTAGCCATTTCCTCCTCTGGCTGAGCACCCTCCCTGACTATCTTCTTCAAGGGCCACATTCCTCTGCCCTATAGCTGTGGCCATCCCTGGCATGTTTCCATGGAAGCACATAGCCGGAGACTCTTGTGCCTGGGTACCGGGCCAAGAACTTTTCACTCTTAGAAAACATATTGGCCTCTAGAATTTCAGTGCTATTTGAAAACAGATACTTCAGTTTTTAAGGAGTTCTCTTGTGAAACGCGCAGTTATGTTATGATTTAAGTCATGCTCTATCACAAGATGGAAAAACAGAAATCTACAAGGGTTAGAAAGGTGGAATCTAGGTAAACCTTCTCATATGTATTTTTCTTGCTTGACTGTGGAACTCTTTGACATTCTGAAACCAGGACTACTGGAGACACCATGGGGTGGTGGAGTCAGATGGCTTCAGTTTAAGTTACAACCTGACCACTTCTAGTTGTGTGGAACTCAGGTAAGTTTCTTGACTTCTCTGAGTCTCACTTTCCTCTTTTGTATAATGAAGATTAAAAAAAAATGAAAACCCTACTTCCAGGGTAATTATGATAATTAAATGATATAATGCTTATAAGAGGCTTAGCATAGGGGAAGTAGTCAATAAATAGCTCCCCACAGGAAGGACAAGGTGGCTAACAGATTTGAAATCAAAAGAGAGTCATTATGGGAACTAAAATTCATGTTTGTTCACTTGTTCAGTGACCTATTAAATTAAACCATCTTTCTACCAAGTGTCTCTTTTTCTCTAAAGATTTTTTAAAATGTTAATTTTCATGTTCTGTTACAGTCAGTTGGCTAAAGAATGTAACTTTTTCTCTAGGACAGGAGTATTCTGATTTCCCTAGGACAGGAGTATTCTGATTTATGTTGTCATTTCTTACCTAGATGAGATAAAGTCCTCTGAGCTAGCAAACATGTGAAAGTTCATGTTCATTAAGGAGGAAAGATGTTTATCTGCCACCATCCTGGCCCCAGTTGCTCCCTGAGTCCCCCTTCGCCCACCCCCGCCGATCCAGTCCTCACAGGCCCCTGCTGTCCAGCTCCCCACAGAATTCTGTCCTGATGCTCTCCAGGCCCTAGTCCTCCAGAGTTCAGATCGACATCGTCATAGTACATTTCTTATTGGTTCCACCCTCCTTGTTTCCTCTGAGTAGAATGTATGTCCTGTAAGAAGCAATCTTACATTTAATTATATCGTATCATATTCTATTATTCCTTTTAATTCATGTATCAATTGTATCTCCAGCTAAATAATAAATTCTTTGCATGCAAAGACCATTTTCTGCATTCTTCCCCCATAATGTTCAACCTCCCAGTTAGCTCATAGTAGACAATAAAGGCTTAGTATTATTAAATTGATAATGGGTATGGTTTTATCACAGTCACTATTTACCTTTACATCAACCACTTGAACAGAGGGTCCACAAACAGAGCTTGAGCCATGGCAACATTTTGTCTGTACCTATCTCCCTCAGCTTTACCTTTGACCTGCAGCCACTAACACTGCCAACTTAGCATCACCAACAATGGGATTCAAGTGTGTCTCCAGTTCCCCACAAGTAAAGCGATGCTTTCTTCAGCTCTTTCCTCATGAGAAAGATACATGACAACCAGACTCTTAAACATGTGATTTTCATGGTAGGAAATGGAGTTAAAGCAGAACATGTGATTAAGGACCCATGTAGATGCCTGAGAGGTCAATTTCAAATAACATAATGTATCTGTAGAATTAGTAGAAGCAAGAAGCATGACTAGGCCGACCCAGGATACAAGCAAGCATGATGTGGGGTGAATGTGCATGATGTGTGCAGGTGCATTCCAACTAAAGGAAAATCAAACTGCTTGTAATCCAGGCAGTGAAGAGCATGAGAATAAAAAGAAAAAAAAAAAAGAAAATTATATACAATTATTTAAATATAACGGCAGTTAACACTTTGTATGAAAGCTTCTAGTCTTGTTTCTAGGTAAACAAATGTACTTCTCTTTTTTAAAATTAGGATCAAAATATACATAATGCCTTTAGGAAATGAAAGATTTATTTAAATTAATAATCAAACATGTATAATAATCAAAAATGGCAACTCCGTTTGTATGGTTTCTCAGGTCATGCTTTTGGAGCCATCTTTCTCTTGTCTATATTACATGTTCAGTCTAATGGCATCTCAACAACTCTCTCCATTGTCATTTCCTACCTAGATGAGACAAAGTCCTCTGAGCTAGCGTCCCGATGCTCTTGTACCTCTGCCTCCCACAGACTCTTCTTGGAGCAGCCTTACTATGTCATCCATCTGTTCAAACTGCTAGAGGCTTCTCATCTATTCAGAATAATGCCACAGTGTCTTTCCAATGACCTGCAAGGCGCCCAGTGATCTTGCCTCTGGGTGTCTCTGCATTCTTATCTCATACTCCTCCTCCCTCACAAATTGTCCTTCTTAGTCCTTAAACACTTCCAGCATGCTCTCTGCTCAGGGACTTTGCATTTATTGCTCTCCCTTTCTGGAATGTTTCTGGAATGCCCTGCTGCTCCATATTCAGAGATTGCTTCCTCAGTTTCCTAAGTCTCTGCTTAAATGTCAGGCTACCAGAGAGGCGTGTCTTAAAAAGTATAAAACTAACTTCACCTGCCACTCCCTTAATCCATTACTGATTTTATAGCACTGATCACCACTTCATATATTTCATGTTTATTTTTTATGTTCTTATAGTTTTTTCTTTCCCTTAGAATTAAGCTCATTGATAGCAAAGATATATTTGCTCCCTACTGTATCCCCAGCTCTCAGAACTGTGACTAAAACAGTCACAGGTACCCAAGAAATGCATGTAATGAATACATGAATGAAGACATGTATGTGTATTTTTTCCTTTTAAATGTTCATTATAGAAATTTTAAAATATATACAAATTAAAGGATGTTGTTTAGTGCATTGTCATGTATTCTTGAGTGAATTTTAATAGTGTTAATATTTAATCAATCTTGTTTTATTCATCCTACCCTACTTCCTTTCATTCACCTCCTACTAAACGGCTTTGTGGCTCAGCGGGCTAAGGCGCCAGCCACGTACACCTGAGCTGGCGGGTTCGAATCCAGCCCTGGCCCACCAAACAACAATGACGGCTGCAACCAAAAAATAGCCGGGCGCTGTGGCGGGTGCCTGTAGTCCCAGCTACTTGGGAGGCGGAGGCAAGAGACTCGCTTGGGCCCCAGAATTGGAGGTTGCTGTGAGCTGTGATGCCATGGCACTCTATCCCGGGTGACAGCTTGAGGCTCTGTCTCAAAAAAAAAAAAAAAATCAAACCCCAGGTGTCATGCCATCTGTAAATTATATCTGTATTTTTATTTTTCCCCCCAAATTTATGCAATTCATCCTCATAAGGAGCAGTGTTTAAGTTGCCTGTTTTCCCACCCCTACTTATACTAGTAAATATGATCATATACAAGTAATCATTGCCAATTTCATTGGTAAAAATTTATCTCAGTTCGTTTATTTTTGAATAAAAAAGAATAACAAAGAAAAAAAAGTTCTTGAAGTCCAAAAGAATAATATCCTCTTCTTTACTTCTGTGACCTCTCATAATTCTAAGAAAGTAATAGATAAAAGTTTATAAAATTATAAGTTCTTTCTCTTTTTTAAAAGTTTGTCTTAGATAATCATGCGTATTAATTTGTGCTTTAATCTCAATGATCTCAGCACACACTACTAAAAGGAACATAAGGAACAACGTGATTTTTAAAAATACTTTTCTGATTTTTACTGGTTGAGGAGGAGGCCTGAAGTGAATAGAGAAATTGTTGAGAAAAAAGTAAGTTGCATGTTCTCAGCCAGTATTTTGCAACCGGTCACCTCAATAGATAACTTTAGGAAAAAACAAAACAAAACCTTTCTGGGGTCTTTGCGTGGTCTTTGAACTCATCTTCCAACACTGGAAGGCGAGAGTCAGTCAGTTCATGGTGCCCCGGGGCCTCTCCTCTGCTGTGGGGCTGGAGACAGATGGGCTGGGGCAGAGCCGGGGCTCCTGGGTGCCGGGAGCTTCAGGCTGGTGGTTCTGGCAGTTCCGTGGAACCGCTCTGTAGCCCTCCCTGGAGAAAGCCTTCTGTTCTCCTAAGTGTTAGCTCATTAAGCATCTAGCCACATGGAATAGCATGGGGAGGGGGTTGGAAAAGAAAACGTGAAGACAAATGGGGATATTTAAAAGCAGAAAAGAAAATCTAGCGCTCAGAACAGCATTCTTTAACTTAGTCTAGCTATAAATTTTCTCTCTTGTTGATTTTCTGCCTTGGAAAGGACCCATTAATGAAAGAGAAAAAAAAAAAAAAAAAAAAAAGCACAGGCTGGAAGCTCAACTGTGACTTTTTGCCTGGTAAACCTGGTACCATTCAATTCTGTGAAATGTGAAAGGAAAATCTGAAAACCTTTTCACTTGACCAAAAAGCTGGAACGACCTATTTAAAAGACAAAAAAATAAATGTAGAATGTGGGTGGAGGTTGCAGCCGTGCGTCCCCGGCCTTCCTCCCCTGCACGCTTTAGCAGCCCAGCTTGAAGCCTCTCGGTCTGTCGTCACGTTTACCTCCATTCCTTCCCTGCCAAGAACCTGACGGCTGAATTTCCAGTTACATTAGGAGTGGGACAAATCACCGTTGTAATGTGCTTGAGATCCATCCAGCTGGATTTTCTGGGTGGGAAATTTCTTCTTTCTCTTGCTTGAGGGGAGTGACAACAGCACGGCAATGTGTACTTCCATGTAGCTGGATGTTTCCTGGACCAGAGAGTGACCCCATTATCGATCCGTGCATGAGTTAATTGGAAGAGAAAGACGGAAATAGAGGTCTGCAAAGATAGGGCCCTTCCCACGCTGGCCCTTTCCGCAGCTCCCCGCCAGGGCTCCTGGTGTTTCCAAGCTGCTCTGCAGGTATCTGTGCCTCCTGCCTTCCACAGTTGCGAGGGGCTGACCCAAGCAAAAGAGGCTTTCCTTACATGCTCCAGAGGCCCTCACAACCTTCTAGGGGTAGCTGCCATTCAAAGTTCACAGACCAGCCTCTTGGGGTACCAGTCCGGAGCTTCGTAGGAGCATAAAAATGAACAGCATCATAAGTGATAGACTCCTTCTCTCGGCAACTTCGGTAGGTAGGAGGGATAATGCTCTACCAATACTCCCTTAGCTAAGGATGAGCACTCACAATCCCCAGAGGAATCCTTTCCCGGCAGGAGCAAGACATTCCAGCCATGGCACCATGCATTGTACCTACATGTTTGTAGACACAGCCTGGAAGGAAAGAGAACAGAGGATAGAAGACAGTGGAGGAAAGGCAGAGAGAGGAGAGGGGAGGAGAGGGGAGAAAAGACAGGGGAAAAGCAAGGAGTTTCCTGCTTTCGTTGTATTAGTGTCTTGGTATTAGTCCAGAAACCAAGAAAGCTAATTTAGTGAAAAATAGGGAATTCTCATCTAATTCTTTTGATAGAGATAAAAAGATTTCAGGGTACCCCAACGTATGTGTAAGTTGTGCTCCTAGAAATCTTTTCTCCTTATTTAATTTACATAATATTATATTTCAACAATATTGGAAAATTCTCTACCATGTTGGAAATTGATTTTAAAAGTGAAAGCTCCCGCCAGGCATGGTGGTTCATACCTATAATCCTAGCACTCTGGGAGGCCAAGATGAGTGGATTGGCTGAGCTCACGAGTTCCAGACCAGCCTGAGCCAGAGCAAGACTTCATCTCTGAAAATAATTGTTGTGGGGAATACCTGTAGTTCCAGCTACTTGGGAGGCTGAGGCAAGAGAATTGCTTGAGACCAAGAGTTTGAGGTTGCTGTGAGCTGTGATGACACAGCACTCTACAGAGGGCAAGAAAGTGAGACTCTGTCTTAAATTAATAAATTAATTAATTGTGAAAGCTCCTTTTGAGATGTGAACAGTCACCTATTTTTCCATCATTATTATTATTATGTTTTATTAGTGTGATGTTCCCTTTCACAAGTTAAATAAAAATCAGAACAAAAGCCTTTTATTTAAATAGAATGTGACTCAGAAGGTAAGAGAGATAGCTTTTTTTATTCCTTAAAATACCCTAATGTGGTGATAAGGCAAGGGAGAGAATTAGCTCAGGATACCCCTCATGTGCCAATGCTTCATGTTCTAACTAAATGTCCCCTTTCTGGTATGTTTGAAATCTCTTACTCCTTTAAATCTCATTGTCTTCAAAGTAGTTTCTTCTCACATCCTTAAGATTCACATTTAATTTTGTTTCTAATACTCTTTTAGTAATTACTAATCTTTTTATCTCCTATGCAGTGGCAAAATATAATTTTCATAACATAAGAACATGACTCATACAACTCATCAATTAACAAGGCAACTAGAAGATGTAACGTTGAACTTTTTGAGGAACAATTTATAGGCAATTTTAAAAATAATAATAATATTAGAATAAAATGTCTAGTTTAAACAAAACTGGTTAATGTCCTATGAGGCAATAAACCATTGCATGTGTTTTCTACCAGACAGAAATTATTTATATCTCTATTGAGCAAAAACTACTAGTAAACATGTTACTCCATGATGTCTGGGAGTAAACAACAGTAAACAGCAAAGTCAAACATCACTACATTGGCTTATGAGAATAAATAAATTGGAGGTGGACCTAAAATACAACCTTAAAAGATAAAGCAGCCATCCTCCAGGCCTTATTTACAGATTTTAGATGATGTTTATTTATAGCAACACAAGTTCCACTGTTCTACTAGTATTCCAATCCTACTTACAAAGTTTCTGTCAGTATTTGGAAAATGTCATTGAAACACATCATTAGTTACAGTATCAATACTTTTTAACAGAAAAGAAGAACGAAAAACGTTCGTCTGAAACTATTTGCGAAAGGACTCTTTCCTCATACCAAGCAGTAGGACTTATCCATGGAGCCCTCAGGGAAGATCATTTAGACAGAAAAGCTAAGTAATCCGTATCCATGCCTGATATGGATCACACCAAGCCAGAGGCTAGAAACCTGATTTATAAGTTGGGATCAAGGAGCATGGAGGGCGGGAAGCCAGAAAGCAAACCTCGAGGCTACAGCAAGTCAGATGTCAAAAGCCCAGATCTTAATAAGCCAACAGGCCTCATAGGTCAGGTTAGATAAAACAGACAGACAGACAGGGCCAGGGTATTCAGATAGCCAGTGTCAAGGGCACGCTCCCCAGAGAGCTTTGACCTCAGACCATACCTGACACTTCTCATCTTCCTTCACTAGAAAGTTTGCTTGATCCTGGGGCAGAGAACTCCACCCCAGGGTCAAGTGTTGCCCAGTTGTGTGGACTTTTCTATGAGTTCCATTGCTTAGAAACTACATATATTCTTTGATGTGAGGAAAAAATAAAAGATACAAGAATATTTCCTTATTTCTACGGTCCTAGTCCAATAGTCTATTTATTATCCTCTCAAATTAAACTACCTATAAAAGAGAAAACTAAAATGGGGCGATGTGGCTGCAGAAACTGGTTTCTGATTTCCAAACCATTGCTGAGTGTTTATTTCATTGCCTTTTGAGCCCATTGCTGTATCTTCCTGATCTCAGTGAAAGTAAAATCCATACTTTTGCACGAGCAAAAATCCTAAATCTCTTTTGCATAAATTAAATGAAGGTAATTCGAAAAACAATCAGCAAAATTAGTCAGGGTAGAACGTTAGCATGAGGAATAGAGAGGTTTGGAGTAAATACCCAGAACATCCATTTTTCTTCAAGAACTGCATTCTCTGCTTCATACATAAGAGTTGTTTCTGGTTGTCATGTTTATACCATGTATGTGTATCACTTTGACAAAACTAGTTGAACCAGAGGTAGTACTGAAAACAAGCTAGGCCAATCAACGATGTTTTTCTTTTGGGAATTTTGAAATGGGATTCAGAAATGCAAAGTCAGGCACAATCAAGATATCATTACCAGCCACATGTGGCCATTTAAATTTCAGTTTAAATTAATTAGGCCAGGTACAGTGTCTCACACCTGTAATCTTAGCACTCTGGGAAACCCAGGCAGGGGGTTCTCTGGAATTTGAGACCACCTTGAGCAAGAGTGAGACCCCCATCTCTACTAAAAATAGAAAAAAGTTAGCTAGGTGTTATAGCAGGCATCTATAGTCCTAGCTACTTGGAAGGCTGAAGCAGAAAAATCACTTGAACCAGGTGTTGGAGGTTGCTATGAACAAGGCTGACTCCGTGGCACTATAGCCTGGGTGATAGAGTGAGCTTCTGTTTCAAAAAAGGAAAAAAAAAGTTGAAATTAAGTAAAATTAAAAATTCAGATTCTTAGGCACCCCAGCCATATTTCAAATGCTCAAGTGCCCAATAGCTACATGTGGCTGGTAACCTACCATACTGAGCAGAGAAAATATAGAATATTTCCATCACTGTAGAAACTTTTTTGACAGCATCAACCTATCACATGCTCGGAGAAGTAGTCTAAGCCTGTAGGTAGAGATAGGGAAAGAAAATAGATCTGCAAATGGAAGTAATGATATAGAGTTCCCCTACTCTGGATTGGACAAAGACCCCGATTTTCTAGGCCTGGGTGAGCACAGAAAGCAGCCTCCTCACAGGCCCCATCTCTCTGGACAAACAGGCTCCTAAAATCCAGCCTGATCGGTATCTCATTTGGCCTGCTCCTCCCAAAGCAGGAAACACACCCTAAATAAGAGGCTGCCCCTCTCAGAGCACAGAACACACTTAAGCAGGACCACATTCTTGCACAAGGGCAGTTTTAAAATTAATTTCTGCCCTAACCCCCTGGCACCAAATGGTTGTGACATTCCATCTCTCCAAACCTCCCACCCCCACCCACAAGATAGGAAAAGCAGTACATAAACCCCTCCACTGAAGGTTCACATGGGCTGCCCACTTGGGTCCCCCTGCCACTGCTGGAGATTTTGTCCTCTTTCACTTATCAATCTATCAATAGATAGATTCATTCTTCCAATCTCCAGGACCAAGGACCTGGCAGAGAGACAGAGAGATTCTGGCTACAGTAGGACCAAGAGGCAAAGAAAAGGCAGATGTCAGCTGCTGCTTTTCTCTAGGCCCTCACTCTAGTCTTTAGGAAGATTCAACTTTTTCTTGCCTTTAAATTCCATGACATACGTGTACGTATATCCTCAGCATACATCCTCCTTTTTTACTTAAGCTAGTTGGTTTAGAATTTTTTTTTTTTTGAGACAGAGCCTCAAGCTGTCACCCTGGATAGAGTGCCATGGCATCTCATCTCACAGCAACCTCCAATTCCTAGGCTTAAGCGAGTCTCCTGCCTCCACCTCCCAAGTAGCTGGGACTACAGGCGCCCGCCACAACGCCTGGCCATTTCTTTTGGTTGCAGCCATCATTGTTGTTTGGCAGGCCCGGGCTGGATCGAACCTGCCAGCTCGGGTGTACATGGCTGGCGCCTTAGCCCGTTGAGCCACGGGCGCTGAGCAGGTTTAGAATTTTTTTACTTGCAGCTCCAAGATGCAAAGTATAAAAACCTGAAGTAGCTGTGATGATTTGAATTCTTTTAGCCACTTCTAGTCTTTTTATCTCAAACACACAATAGCATTGAATTGCTCAGCTATTTTTCCCTTCTTTTTGTCTACAATGTATGTGTTTATGTGTGTGTGTGTGTTCTTACATTTACCCGTGTTGAAAATT
Organism: Perodicticus potto; assembly: GCA_963574655.1. Lineage (NCBI taxonomy): Eukaryota > Metazoa > Chordata > Mammalia > Primates > Lorisidae > Perodicticus > Perodicticus potto. Next base: position 73,053 of record CAUYRH010060719.1, read on the forward strand.
CCCTAAATTTATTGAGCAGGAAGTATTAATTTTTAACTTGAAATCTCTAAATAATGTAATCTAATTCATACCTGTGGGTACAGATTTGTGAGTTAAAGTGGGGCCTTAGGGACAGAATTACTTGGAGGATGGCTTATTTCCTCTATCCAGAATGGTGCTCAAGTTCCTCTCATGTGGTCGTGATGAAGCAAAAACTTCAGGCTTAGAGGGTACAAATTATTTCAGGAAAGGAGAGCAGTGAACTGAATTTATAAGACTTAGGAGTTGGCTCAGCAATATTTTATTTTCACTTAGTATCTTTTGCTAAAAGGTTTTGAGAGAGAAAGCAGAGGCCTTGTATCAGCTAACACAACTTTAGGACTCACAGGTTTGCAAAGCAAGAGTGATCTTGACCTCCGGCGGAGAATACCTTTGATCTTCACCAGCCACTGTAGCTGCCTCAGATTATCTCAAATCCTAAACAGGGGTGAAAGCATGCCTGAAGCTATCCTAACTCTACTACCTGCCATGTGCAATGATCCATTACAGGGAAGGGGCTGCTGTGAAAAGTGATTAAAGTCTATGGGTGGCAGAGAGAGGAATGTGTATCAGAAAAAGCAATGGTTTGCCACCTGACACTCGGCACACTGTCTGAGGGGGGTGGGTGGCCTTCATCATATGATGATGAGGTTGTGTTTGTTAAATTTAAAAGCAGGACCCAGAAATATAAAAGAAGAGCTAAAAGTAGGAAGTCAAAGTAATGAGGAGACTCAGAGTAGGAGAATAAAAAATACACATAAGGCTAGTTTCTGTGAGAGGAATGGTCCAGAGAAAAAGAAAGCTGGCAGGTAAACGAATCCAGGGAGAAGTGGTCCAGAAAAGACTTTAAGGAAGATAAATATCTCAGGCTTAAAAAGTAATTGTTTCTTGTGGGATGCTCAATGTAAATATTCACTCCAACTTCTCCTCCACAAAATTGTAATAATACCTGCCCTCCCAAATAACAAAGACCTCTCGGGGCGGTGCCAGTGGATCAAATGGGTAGGGTGCCGGCCCCATATACCGCAGGTGGTAGGTTCAAACCCAGCCCCAGCCAAAGAAAAAAAAAAAAAAAACAAAGACCTCTCCCTCAAGAGATGAGTTAGCCTGGCATGTTCATGTGAGGTGGGCCATAGAAAAAGCTCTCAGAATTCTAGGTAATTCTCGTCATAATCCATGTTTAACATTTTTAAATAAAATGGTGGCCTCAGGTAAACTTTGTAAAACTGTTTAAACTGGATAGAAAATTACATTTACATCATCTTAAGTTGAAACTTCAAATTTTTGCCCAACCAAGGTTGTTACTCAGATTTAATGTGAAGCAATAAGAAAGAAGCAATAATAATAAAAAACAATCATAGTACCTTTAATTCAGTGACTCTTATGCTCTTGGTACTATACTGGTCTGTCTCTGATCCCATCTAACTCTTTACAGCAAACTTTATTGTCTCCATGTTTATCTAGGTGATATAATAAAGTCAGGAAGTTTAAGTAACTCACTTAAGGTTAAACTCTAAGTAATAGACATAGAATTCACATCCAGCTATTCTAGTAGACGCTGTAGCAAGAAATAGATGGTACCGGCAAACTGGAGCTTGGAGAGTTTAGTAAATGTATGAGGAAAGTGTAAGGAAGAAACCCACAAAGTCCTTCCAGAGCTAATCCAGGGGCCGTAACTATCCAGGGTCCAAAGGAGCAGAGAAGGTGGTGTATATCAGTAAACCCTGTGATAAGAATGATCTTTCAGAAGCTATGATCTTTAGTCAGGGACATGGTCAGCCCCTGGTGACCGCAGAGAGCTGGTTTAATATGCTGACCATACATACACCCCTTCCCGCTTTCTGCTGGCTCTCCCCCACTCACCCACTGGCAACACTCAAAGAGGAGCCAACAGTTTGGGGGCTGTTGAGTGTCACATCTGGATCAATGGGCACACAGATCGAGAATTCAGAACCCCAGAAACAAGGAGGCCCACGAGATAACAAAGACATAGAAATCTTGAAGAGGTTTAGCTGTCCCCAGACTATAAAACTTCTCCAGGCTATGCAATTAATGGTTTAAGATTATTCGATCTAGAATATAGAGAGGTACAAAATCTCCATCTGATGTATGGTTTACACAGAGGTAAAGAGTTTACTCAAGTTTGACTTTATATCCACTATTTGCTAAGTTTACCATCATTTTGAAACAACGTATATGTTCATGGTTCTGCTCTACAGTTTGTTTGGGAAACATAAATTTGTTGTGGTATGAGTACTAACAGGGAGTAATTTAAGCATATGAAAAATTTCTCCTATTTGCTCACGCACAATTTTGTCCAAGATAAAAAATAGGGTAGATGCAGAAAACTACACCCAGTACTAGAACACTCAAAACAAACACACCCACACATCTATCTCAGTTCATTATGTCTGTTGTGAGCCACTCCCAGACACATCTGGCATTGTGACATTCATTCCAATTTTATAATTTAACATAGCATAGTGATTCTTAGCAAAACATATGTCACACTGTAGCACACCTGAGTGTACATATCTCTGATGGACCAAAGGCTCATCTCAACAATGGGTGCTCTATTCCATTCTGTCCAACACTCCCCAGTAGATCCAGAAAGGTGAGCTATTTAAGCTATACTTTGGGCACCCTTAAGGGCTCCCCCATTTTTCTTTGCTTATGTTTGAGGCCTTCCTCTTCCTAAATCTCTGAGGGATTTTTTTCTCCACTTGTTCAGTAGAGATAATGGACTAGGCTGTCCAAATAAAATAGGCCCACTTTCGTGACCAGGATGGTAATGTGAGAAAAGACTTTAAACCGCTTCTGCTTGGTCTAGCCTAGAGGTTTGTAATTCTAGCTAACTCAAGAACCAGTGGTGGTCCATCATGAAGTTCCCAGAATCCTCAGGAAAGTAACAATGAAAAAAATGTGATTTTTCTTTTCCAGAAAGAGAGATATGTTGAATTTTGAGGATTGTCTTTTGTTCTACACATAACAACTTTTATGTGACAGGATTATTATTTTTTGGCTTATTTTTCTTAACATCCTTACTTGCCAAATAAAATACTTTTAAAATGTGTATCCCAGTGTTTTTTAAATGTACTGGATTATAAAGTCCCAAAACGTAGAAATCACTTTTCCAGGTAAAGACATGCTGGCCCTCTACAGTATTCTTGACTATGGCACTCTGGTAGATGTGCTGTCAAGAAAGCAGACCCCATAACTTTCCCCTGAAGACATAACCCAGACCCTTAGGTCCTCTGTTGAAATAATAAACATAAAAGCTTTAATATGTCTAAAAAATTAATTTCCAATATTGCATCATTTTCCACATTCAAATGTACAGGGACAGTTGTCAATTCTAGACACAAAGGAGACCAAATGTGTAATATTTAAAAGCAGTGCCCAGTTCCACTGGGAGATTATGTTCCTGGCAACTTACCTTTTATATAAAGTTCTCCTACAAGGCTCAGACAGTGTGGAAATGAAACAAACCTAAGTAGGAGAACAATCTCAGGGCAAAACTGGGGGAGCTGCAGACAATGATATTTGATAAGAAGAGGAGCAGCCTTAGAAGCTACAATGTGGCTATTTCATTCTTTTTTTTTTTTTTTTTTTGAGACAGAGCCTCAAGCTGTCACAGTGGATAGAGTGCTGTGGCATCACAGCTCACAGCAACCTCGAATTCCTGGGCTCAAGCGAGTCTCCTGCCTCCACCTCCCAAGTAGCTGGGACTACAGGCGCCCACACAGGCTATTTCGTTCTTAAATGAAGAGGACTACACTATCTAAAACCAAAAGGAAGAATGACATGAACTGAATTAAATGTCA
>CAUYRH010060721.1:0-10384 GCA_963574655.1 Perodicticus potto
AGGATTACGCTGGTCATTATGGAAGATAGGTCTGAGAATATCCTGGACAGCTGGTTTAGTTATGGCAAATTTCTTCAACATGTGGATGTCATTAAAGTATTTAATTTCTCCATCATAAATGAAACTCAGTTTAGCTGGATACAAAATCCTGGGTTGAAAGTTATTTTGTTTTAGGACATTGAAAGTCGATGCCCACCCTTTTCTAGCTTGAAAGGTTTGATTAGAGAGATCTGCAGTTATTCTAATGTTCTTCCCTTTGTAGGTAATGGTTTTCTTATGTCAGGCTGCTTTCAGAATTTTCTACTTCATATTAACTTTAGTGAAATTGATTATGATGTGTCTGGGGAATGTCTTATTCAGGTTGAGTCATGCTGGAGTTCTGAAACTGTCTGCTATCTGAATTTCAGAAACTCTTGGCATGTCTGGAAAGTTCTTTTTCATAAACTCATGAAGAAGAGACTCTGTGTCTTGTGAAGCCGCTTCATCGCTTTCGGGGATCCCTATGAGGCGAATATTGGTTTTCTTTGATTATCCCAGAGCTCTCTAAGAGAGTGATCTGTTTTTTGCCTTCCATTTCTCTTCCTCTTTGGAGGTTTGGGAGCGTTTGAAACCTTTGTCTTCAATGTCAGAAATCCTTTCTTCTACTTGCTCCATCCTGTTACTGAGGGATTTGACTGTATTTCTCAGATCTTTGAAGGTTGCAACTTCTTGTCTCAATGTCTCAAAATCTTTGGTCATTTTGTCTTCGAATTTGTTGAATTCTTTAGACATCTTTTGGGTCATCTTTTGGATTACTGCTTGAAATTCTAATTCCATCTTTTCCTCTATTCCACTGCTCTTATTTGCTATCCAGATTCTGAATTCAATTTCTGACATCTCAACCATTTGCCTATGCAAGAGATCTTGTGCTGTGTCTGCCATGTCATTCCTTGGAGGAGTTGATCTACTCTGATTATTCATATTGCCAGAGTTTTTCCATTGATTCCACCCCATGATTGTTTTTCACTATTGCCTCTGGTCGTCCTAAGAGTTGGGAAGGTATCTCTCCAAAATTAGACCCCGGTGGGATCACTCTATTGTTGCTGGAACTTTGTAGGGAGTGACCCTGCTTAGCTCCTCTGGGACTGCCCAAGCCAAGGAGTTCTGGCTATGGGAGTAGCTCTGGAGTGTGGCATCCCCGGATCCAGCAGCAGGGTGAGGGATGGTGCACATGGTTGTAGAGTGCCAGGTGCCGGTGACTTTGGCAAAGAGAGCCCATGGCTCCAGCAGTCTTTGGCCAGAAGGAGGGCTCCATGCAGAGTCAGGAAGGGCTTCAGAGGGAGAGCCCTGTTTGCATGGCTGCTGGAGTCCCTGGCTGGACGGGTGGGGCCAGTGCGGAGGCAGGGTGAACATGGGAGGGAGGATGCAGGTTGTGTGGCTCCTGGAGTCTCTGGCTGGAGACAGGCATGCAGAGGCCCAGCAGGCGCGGGGTGTGGGGCTGCTCGGTCGTGGGCGGAGTCCCTGGCCAGGGGCGGACCTGCTGAGTCCTGGTGGGTGGAGGGCATGGGGTCTCTCAGTCTCTGGCATAGTCACTGGCTGGAGGCAGACCTGTGGAGACTCTACAGGTGCCTGGCACTGTCCCACACAATCACTGGGGAGTCCCTGGTCAGGTGCGGGCCTGCGGATGCCTGGCGGGTGCGGGGCATGGGGCCTTGTGGTTGCCAGTGGAGTCCTTGGCTGGAGGCGGATCTGCGGAGGCCTAGTGGGTGCAGAGCATGAGGCTATGCAGTCGCTGGTTGAGTCCCTGGCAGAGGGAGGACTTGTGGAGGCCTGGCGGTGTGGAGCTCAGGGCTGAGCAGTCGCCGGTATAGTCCCTGTCTGCAGGTGGACCTGTGGAGGCCCTGCAGGTGCTGGAGTGCAGCCCGCGCAGTTGCTGGGGGAGTTCCTGGCCAGGGGTGGGCTTCGGGCATGGGTCACAGGGCCTCGTGGGTGCTGGTGGATTCCCTGGCTGTGGGAGGGAGGCTCGCTGTGGTCCCCCAGAGTCTTTTGCTGGTGGGGTGCTTGGTCCAGCAGAGGTGGGGTGGGCGCTGCTCAAGAACCTCTTCCCTCAGTCTCAGTGGGGGTTAGGCTTCTAGTTCTTCGGGTAAGGGGGGATGGGTGTACTGTAAGTTCAGAGTGGTAGGGAAAACTTTCTTCTGCCTAGCAAGAGAGTGTTCAGAGTCACAGCAGGGTCACTCTGAGGAAGCAGACCCCACTTCCCACAGCACTCTTCCGTGGGGTGAGACAAGAGGTCCATAGTTCCTGCAGGAGCAAATGAAGAGAAAAAAGGAAAGAAACAGAAAAACAAAAAGCCCACAGCTTTCTTGGGGGAGGGGATGGACACTTTTCCTTTCAGATGAATTTTGTACCTGAAGCTTGCTTTCTTGGAGTTGCAGCTTGCCTCTGCAGAGGTGACCTGCAGTTCTCACTTCTCTCTCTCTCTCTCGTCTGGGCGCCCAGTCTTCAGCTTAATTTGGCAGTTTCTGGACGTTATCTTTCCTTTTGGACAGGAGCCTCTTTCGGAAGCTGCTTCCAGTCGGCCATCTTTCTCCACACCCTTCCCCCCACCTTGTGGATGTCTCTTAACTTAATGTTTTGTAAATCGCACTTCATTAGTGCCTCTACAACTGGATTTTACTGTCATTTCATTCACATCTAGGCTAATATATAAAAATGGTCATAGTCAGACATGATGTATAATTCTAACCTTACATTTTATATTAAATAGCCCCAATTGCTCCCTGAGTGATGACCTAGTCAATCTTTAAATATTCATGAGCGAGTATAGGTGGTCCCTTTATTATGGAGAAGACACGTTCCTGAGAAGGTCTTTAGGTTGGATTTATATGTAACTCGAATCCCTGATAAACAATGCATATTTTCTAATAAAATAATACTATAATTGTTCACAGATGGTGATAAAAATACAGAGTAATACTGTAACAATAATTCTAATATTCCCATACTGTAACAATAAGTTAAAGAAACTTTTGAGCTCATTCTTTTAATTTAAACAAATAAAGTACGAAAACAAACTCATAGATAGGAGACAAGAGATCTCTCAAATGATGATACTGATGGTTAACACTCACTTAATTTTGCATCAATGTCTTGCTTACAGGAAGGGGCATTTTGAGGCTGGGAGGCTAACATTCTTCGGAAGATAATGATGGAGATGGTGCTGGAGAATCAGGATTTGATTCTGTTGCTAGAGGAGGGGAGAATACCCTTGACGTTGGTTTCTTGAAAAAGGTATCGAGGGATGTTTGCACATCTTTTTCTTCTTGTCATCATCAATGGCCTTGCAGCTGCTGCAGTCCTTACTAACTGCCCAGAAATCCTTTCTAAATTTCTGGATGTTAGGATCTTGCTCCTCAAGCTTAGCAAATCCTGTTTCAGTGAGATGAAAGGCTTCAGCTAATTCTTTCTTTGTAAAGTTTCTAGGCTCTTCTGATTCTTCGTGCTCTTGTTTCTATCAATGGTTTTTCTATCTATGAAAGAAGCTGCTAGGGTGGCGATGCTGTTCCAATGGACACTTAGCCATGTGGGTTTGTTTACAGTTGCAGAGGAAATTAGTCCCCAAATTATTAATTTAGTTGTTTAATTATAAAATGCCCTTATTGGGAGCTTGTTGTCAGTACAGAACACTATACCTAGGGTCATTTTAACCTGGGAACTGCCTATGAATCACTATTTTGATCTAGTATGCCATTTTTTAAAAGTAAGATTTTATAAACAAGTAATGAGTAGACTGTGAAACCAGCAATAGATTAGATTAGGTTATTATATCTTAATCTTAATATGTGACAGTCTTTTGTGTTGGCATTTCTTTCGAGTTGAACTTTAGTTTGTATGTTCTCATCCCTTTCAGCCAATGTAATTCCCCATTCTTAATTATATCACTGCCTCCTTAATTTTTCTTTTCTTTTTTTTTTTTTTTTTTTTGCAGTTCTTGGCTGGGGCTCAGTTTGAACCTGCCACCTCTGGCATATGGGGCCAACGCCCTACTCATTTGAGCCATAGTTGTCGCCTACCTCTTCCTTACTTTTCACCTATCAATGCAGTCATTCTTACCCAACAGACAGCTGTAGGCCTGAGGCAGGGGCTCCACGCAAAGGGTTTGGGGCACCAGCCTCGCATGGCAAGTTCTGCAGAGTGAGGGACATATACAGGATCTATTTGCTCCCTTTTTTCTGCTTAGGGATCTTCTGCTTCCACTGCTATTACCTCTTTATCTTCAGATAGGGTTCTCTCTCTCCTGGGCCCAATCTGAGTCTCATGTATAGGCACTGTGATAATTTCCTAAAGGTAGGACAGCTGCCCCTACAAACAGACCATGAGTGTCTTTTGATATGTTTCTTTTCTTCCCATCTATATCCAAAGCAGAAGTGGGTGGCATACAGAAGATCACAGGCTGCCATGTATACTCTGTGTTGTCATGATGACTCCAAAATGGTTTTCCCACTCATATGATGGAAAATCAACTTCCCTATTTGTTGGCCTCCTTTCCTGAAGATGATGATAAGTTTGATGAATCATTCTTACTTCTTCGTCTTTCTTTCTTTTTTTTGTTTTTAGATGGAGTGTCAAGCTGTTGCCCTGGGTAGAGTGACATTGCATCATAGCTCACAGCAACCTCAAACTCTTTGGCTTGAGCAATTCTTTTGCCTCAGTTTTTCTATTTTAGTAGAGACGGGGAGTCTTGCTTTTGCTCAGGCTGGTCTCGATCTCATGAGCTCAAGCTATCCACCCACCTTGGCCTCCCAGAGTGCTAGGATTACAGGCTTGAGCCACTGCACTCAACCAAATCATTCTTACTTCTGTCAACAAACAAAATCATACACAAAGAATACAGGCAATGTAGAAGAAATCATTGTTTTTCCTGACAGGAATTTCAGGGCACAAAATATAAGTCACAAATGACAAATCCTGAAGAGATATGACAGGAGCTGAACAGTAGCTTCCGGTTAGTGTAGTGACACCTGTAACCTGGCCCCTGGGGAATGCATGTACTTGTGTGTGTGCCTCTGTGTGTGCATGTGTGTCTGCATGTGTGCTTATGTGTGTGTGAGCATGTATGCATGTGTATGTGAGTGAGGTCGAATGTATTCCCTAGAAATAAAAGGAGGGAAGCAAGGGATAAGCCGTAATGATGGTGAAGTGTCCTTCCTTCTAATGTTCTCTCCCCTTCTAGTCCCTGGCAAATAACCATGGGAAATCAAAGAGACATGAACATAGGAATGAGGAATTGAGAGAATTCAAAGAAAGGAAAAAATGCTAGAACAATGAAAGTTTCTGTGGCAAAATCTAGTCCCTGGTCACAAGTGTATAGGTCAGGGTCTGGCAACATTATGTTTTCCGAATTGAAAATAGAGATTTTCCGAATTGAAAATAGAGCATATAATCAGAGTCATTTTTTTCTTATACATCATTTTGAATACACTTCATATTTGGGGGGAAATTTAAGTTTGTAGAAAAATTAAAGCGATAATGCAGAGAGTTCTGTACACTACTTGTCTCCCACACAGTTACATCTTATTTCTGGGTGGTGCATTTGTTACAACTGATGAGCTTATATTGATATCTCACTATTAACTAATATCCATAGTTGACACAGAGGTTCACTCTTTGTGTTGTACAGTTGAGTGGAATGGGTTATGCCAGATTCATGATGTTATGTATCCACTATTATATACAGCATAATTCCACTGCTCTAAAAATTCCCTGGATTCCATCTATTCATCTCTTCACCTACCTGCTAACTACTGGTCTTTCCCCCCCATCTCTACAGTGTAACCTTTTCCAGAATAAAATATGGTTAGAATCATATAGTATGTAGACTTTTCAGATTGGCTTCTTTCACTTAACAACAATTATTAAAGGTTTTTCTGTATCTTTTCATGGCTGAAAGCTCACTTCTTTTCTTTTCTTTTTTTTTTTTTTTTGCAGTTTTTGGCCGAGGCTGGGTTTGAACCTTCCACCTCCGGCATATGGGGCCTACTCCTTTGAACCTACTCCTTTGAGCCACAGGCGCCTCCCTAAGCTCACTTATTTTCATAGGTGAATAGCATTCCACTGTATGGATGTACCACAGCTTATCTGTCTATTCTCTCTTGAAGGACGTCTTGGTTGCTTCTAATTTTTTGCAGTGATAAATAAAGCTGCTAGTAACATCTGTCTGCAGGTTTTTGTTTGAACATAACTTTTCAGCTCAATGGGATAATACTTAAAAGTGCAACTGATAGATTGTATAAAATTATGTTTGGCTTTAAATTTAAACTGCCACACTTCCTTCTAAACTGACTGTGCCTTTTTCTGTTTCCACTATCAATGAGTGAGTGTTTGTATTGCTCCACATCCTTGCCAGTGTTTGGGGTTGTCCGTGTTTTGGCTTTTAGCCATTCTAATAGGTATGTAATGGTATCTCACTGTTTTAATTTGTAATGATCTAGTGACATAATGTTAAGCATCTTTCTGTATGCATGTTTGCCATTTGTTTATCTTCTAGATGAGGTTACTGTTTAGAAATTTTACCTACCTTTTAATGGGGTTGGTATTCTAAGTATTGAGTCTTAAGAGTTTTTTGTACACTCAGGATAGCAGTCTTTAAAAGATAAGTCATTTGCAAATATTTTCTCCCAGTCTATAGCTTGTCTTCTCATTCTGTTTGACAGAGGATAAATTTTTAATTTTAATTAAGTCCAACATATCACTTTGTTTTTTGTTTCATGGATCATGCTTTTTAGTGTTGTATCCAAAAGGTCATTGCCAAATCTAAGGTCATGTAGGTTTTCTCCTGTGTTATTCTTAGCAAGTTTTACATACTTTTGTGTTACAGTTAGGTCTATGATCCTTTTTGATTTAATTTTTATGAAAGGTGTAAGTGTTAGGTAATTGCCTCAGAAAAGCCCCTCCTTTCCAAGCACAGGGAATTGCCTACTAAACATCTCCTATCTTCCAGTCCCAAAACTTTACCTCATCTCCCTGTTCCAATTACTCGCTGAAAATTTCAAACTTATGGCCTGCCTTTAACGGCTCTTCATGCCAGAGCTGTAACTTCTTATGCTATTCTACCATTCCCGTCACCTCCCCTAACTGAACCTATATAAGGTGCGCTTGTCTTTTACTCTCTCCCTTTTTTCTCTCTCCTCTCTACTCTGTCCCCCCTTCTTTCTCTCTCCTTTCTCTCTCTCTCTCTCACCTCTCTCCCCCTCTCTCCTCTCTCTCTCTCTCTCCTCTCCTCCTTAGTGCTGCTCTGCAGCATCCCTTGCCAATAAAGACCTTTTGTACAAGCCTTGGTGGTCTGTGAGATCTCTGCCAGTCAAGTGCCGCCCTTTCATTAAGGTTTGTGTCTAGATTCATTTTAGGTATGTGGATGTCCAGTTATAGGACCATTTGTTGAAAAGGCAGCCTTTCCTCCCCTGGATTGTCTTTGCTCCTTTATCAAAGATCAGTTGTCCATATTTGTGTGGGCCTATTTCTGGGGTCTCTGCTCTGTTCATCAATTTTTCTATTCTTTTACTAATATCACACTCTCTTAATTACCATAGCTTTGCAGTAAGGCTTGAAGTCTAGGAGTGACTTTGTTCTTCTTAAATATTGTGTTGGCTAAGGACTTGTCCTTTCTACAGAAAGTTTAGAATCAGTTTGTCAATATCTAGAATAATTTGGGATTTCTCTCAGTTTAACAAACTGACATCTTAATATTGAGTCTTCCTATCTATAAGTATGGAAAGTCTTATCATTTATTTAGATCATTAATTATTCATCAGTATTGTATTTCTTCTTATATAGATTTTGTACATATTTTGTTAAATTATATCCAAGTATTTCTTTCTTCTTTAGTTTTTTCTTTGTGGTAATGATAAAGAGGGTAATGCTTTAAATTTCAAAGTGCAGTTATTAACAGCTGATATATAGGAAAGTAATTGACTACTATATATTAACCAGAAACTGTATTATAATTTTTTAATTGTTACTCAAGTTTTATCTATTCTTTGGGATTTCCCACATACACAATCATTAACAAAAATAGTCTTATTTCTCCCTTTCCAATGTGCATACATTAATTTTTTTCTTATTGCATTAATTAACACTTCAAGTAAACATTGAAAGGAAATGGTGATGGGGACATTCTTGACTTGTTCCTGTTATTAACAGGTAAACTTCTAATTTTTGTAGGATTTTTTTCTAGATAATTTTTTTTTTTCAGGCAGGGCCTTGCTCTTTTGCTGGGGCCAGAGTACCGTAATGTCATAGCTCATTGCAATCACAAAAATCCTGGACTCAAACAATCTTCCTACCTCAACCTCCCAAGTAGCTGAGACTATGGACAGTGCCATTGTGCCAGCTAGGTTTTTTATTTGGGGGGACTTAACACACAAAAAAATGTCAGTATGAAAAAGACAAAATAAGCCTGAGAAACTATTCCATATATGTGGCAATGAGAGAAATGAACATTAAATCTAAAAGTTTGGCTTTGGTTGGGCATCCATAGCTCAGTGGTTAGGGCTCTGGCCACATGCACTGGGGCTGGTGGGTTTGAACCCAGCCCAGCCCTGCTAAACAAACAAACAAATAGCCAGGCATTGTGGTGGATGCCTGTAGACCCAGCTACTAGGGAGGCTGTGGCAAGAGAATCACTTGAGGCCAAGAGATTGAGGTTGCTGTGAGCTATGACACTACAGCACTCTACAGAGGGCATGTTACTGTCTCAATTAAATAAATAAATAAATAAATAAATAAATAAATAAATAAAAATTTGGCTTTATTTTCTAGTTTTTGTAGTTGAATTGATACAGGGTTCCCCCATTAATGGCCAGACAGGGACAGCTATTTTCTAGGCCTGAGCAAACAGACCTTATTTTCTCCAAACAACACTCTCTGGACACGAGCAATATAGGAGAAAAGCAGTTTGGCCAGTATTTCATGTAGGCAGGACCTTCCTGAAGTGAAAAGCATACACTTTGCTGCTTTGCCTGGAATTGGAGGGACTGCATTCATTTGTTGATACGCTCATTAGCTAACCACCTTTGGGAGGATCCTTTTCTGTCTGACAGCTCCTGGCCAAGTGTGATTTTTACTCTAAAGACCTCCCTGTTTACAAATAGTATACAACCCCCTAAAAAAAAAAAAGACCTGTGTAGAACTTCTCATTTGGGTCTCCTCCCTCTACTATGGAGGTTCTGTTGCCCTTCATTCCTTCTGTATTCCTTTCTGTCTAATAAATTCTGTCCTGTAGCTGATCTGTGTGATCAGAGGATTCATTCTTCAAATCTTTGAGATCAAGGACCTGCTGTGGAAAGAAATTCCATTAACATATTTTGGGGGCTCATCCTGGATTGGAGATCTGTGGTAAGTTAGGGAACCACTGCTTAGCTCTATCATGTTTTTAAAATAGTTATCATAATGGAGACTGAAAACTCGGGCACCCTTCAGCCCCTAAAAGCATTTAGCGCGGATGCTGAGCTTTAAGCTATGGGTGACAGGCTACGGGGGGGGGGGGATGAATCTTCTAATCCCCCTCTGCTCCATAAGAAATTGCATTGTGGCAGGTGCCTGTAGTCCCAGCTACTCTGGAGGCTGAGGCAAGAGAATTGCTTGAGCCCAAGAGTTGGGGGTTGCTGTGAGCTGTGACGCCATGACGCTCTCCCCAGGGGGACAAAGTGAGACTCTGTCTTAAAAAATAAAATAAAATAAATAAAGTGAGACTCTGTCTCTACAAAAAAGTAAAAAGAAAGAAAGAAATTACAATTCCTAGGTAGGAAGGTTGCAGTTCTCTCTGTGAAGGGAGTGCAGCAGAGGAGCTCGAGGGGATGATGGAAGGCTTCTGAACCCATTCAGTTTCCATTCATTTCTCTAATTGAGAGCCAAAGAGTGAACAGAAGAAGTACCCAGAAGTCTTGGGGTCCCCCAGGAATTGTTGTGATGACTCATTGAGCCTTCTGGAAAAAATTCTCTTAAGTGTGCACTCCCAGCTCTTTTACAGTTAGCCTAGGTCTCCTCCTTCCTAAGCCTCTTCTGCTTATCTCTACAGACCTCTACTCTCTCCTTGTAGTTTGTGTTTTGTCCAGTAATAACTGCATGTCAATAATGTCAGTTAGGGGACACTTTGTATTTAGTTGGTGTTTTCAAACTTTTTATGTATTTTTTTTCTTGTAATAAAATAATTTTAATGAAGTATTTGAAATAATTTTAGACATCTGATCAATATGATTATATGCATATATGGGAGTGTGCTGCACTTAACAAAAAAATAAAGCTAAGCATTTAAATATACAAAAACAACTTTGGATATAGATCTCTTCTTAAAGTACTCTTAACACAGACATAATTTATAGCATTTTACATAGTAACTTGCTGAAAA
>CAUYRH010060726.1:0-12420 GCA_963574655.1 Perodicticus potto
GGCGCCTGTAGTCCCAGCTACTTGGGAGGCGGAGGCAGGAGACTTGCTTGAGCCCAGGAATTGCAGGTTGCTGTGAGCTGTGATGCCACAGCACTCTACCCAGGGTGACGGCTTGAGGCTCTGTCTCAAAAAAAAAAAAAATCTAGACAGAGTGTACGTGTTCAGTAGGAGCAACACCTCCTTACTACTTCAGGCACAATGAGGGATTGCTGAGTCACACAGCTTTGTTCACTTAGGTGGCTTCATTCACTTCGGTTGAAGTGTTCAACAACAAATCCTTGTCAAATCGAACCATCTATGTATGCGTCTCGAAACCTTATTTTTCAAGACTACACCCGTCCGCTTTAGAAAGAAGCTGGAATTTATTTATTGTAACAATAAAACATTATAACAATGATATACTTGTATAATCAATTTAAAGAGGTTTTAATTTTGATATGCATACTTACACCACATTGAACTTTTTCAAAATAGTTAATGATCTTTAAAATTTTTCATGGCATACCAATGTGCTGAGGCACGAGTTGAAAAATCACTGCTGTAGTACAATTACTACAGGAAGTTTAACATTGATGCAATGCTATTTAATCCACCCTCCATATTCAACTTTTGCCAATTGTCCAATCCATTATCTTTGAGGAGTTGCCTGGGATATCTCACTTTTCTTCAGTGATGGTATCTTCTATTTTCTTCAAAGGAAGTGTTTTATAATCAGGTATACAACACTTTTTAACACTGTGTTTTGCCCTTTATCCCTAGCTGAATGCCCAATATGCAAGCCGCAATAGGAGTGACCAATTGTAAGTCTCTGAAATGGTACCATACTTGGAGGGGACCAGTCAGCCACTTCAGGGAAGATAAATCTGACTTCTTTGGAGACAGATGATCTTTAATGAATTAGATTTGCTTTTCCTGCCTGTCATGCCTCTGCCAGCCTCACCTATTAGTGGGCATCCCATCAAGACATTACATTCAGTACAGTCAGCCCTTCATATCTGCAGGTTCTGCATCCACGGAGTCAACTAACTATGGATTGAAATATTTTGGCAGGGAGAATCAATAAAAATACAATAATAAAAATATATTAATACAAATAAAAAAAATTACAGCTGGGCACAATGGCTCACGCCTGTAATCTTAACACTTAGGAAGGCAGGTAGCTTGCTTGAGCTTAGGAATTCAAGACCAGCCTGAACAAAAGCAAGACCCGCCTCTACTAAAAATAGAAAAAAAAATAGCTGTGTGGCAAGTGCCTGAGTAGTAAACTACTCAAAAAGCTGAGACAAGAGGGGCACTGGAGCCCAAGAATTTGAGGTTACTGTGAGCTTTGACACCACAGCACTCTACCCAGGGTGACAGAGTGAGACTCTGTCTCAAAAAAAAAAAAAAATACAGTAGAACAACTATTTACATAGCATTTACATTATATTAGGTATTATTAATAATCTAGAGATGACTTAAGGTATTCAGGATGATGCACACAGGTTACATGGAATTACTACACCATTTTATGTAAGGGGCCTTACCATCCATGGAGTTTGTTATTCTGGGGTGGGGTCCTGGAACCAATCCCCACAGATACGAAGGGATGACTGTACTGTCTTATCAAATAACTAATTCATTTTATTGTGAATATTGTGAGACAAGAAAGATAAGAGTTGATTTCTACGTGATTGAGTCTTCTTTCCATTTACCTCATCATCTAGAAGCAGCCAAACCGATAAAATGGGAGAATAGCACATTAAACACTCAATTAGGGCACCTGCCAAGATAAAATTGAGGTGCTATCCTCTAGCGTTGCAGTGTGCTCTGAATCAGTAACTAATAAATGGTGCTGCTTCTTCTATGACTCATATACACAAATCTGGGTCTTGCTGTCCTGAATTCTTGTTAATTTATTGAACTATAAAACAAATTCCTTTTCTTCTCAACTGAGCTATTTTGTTTCGGTGGCTTACAACACAAGTCTCCAGACAAATGTACAATGCTTATCCTATCTCCCCTCTTCCTACCTGTCCTTTTAAAGAAATACTTGTCCTGTCATATTCCTTTAATCCTGTTTGATGACTAGCTTGTTAAGACCAGATCATAAGCAGGCAGCACCTGTGGCTCAACGGAGTAAGGGCACCAGCCCCATATGCCAGAGGTGGTGGGTTCAAACCTAGCCCTGGCCAAAAACTGCAAAAAAAAAAAAAAAAAACAGATCATGAATGAGATGGTGATTTTAAAGGCCAAAAATATCTTCAAAGCAGTAGTTTATAAATTTTTTCACCTCCAACGATTCCTTTTATGTATCATTTTTCTTTCACGTTTTCATTTTGTTACATTGCCTTTATTATGTATTTTTCTAAGTAATCAGTGATATTTTCTTATCAGCATAACAGTGTTACAACATTGAGTTGATATTATTGCAATTAAAAGCAAAAATAGGCAGGGAATGGTGGCTGACACCTGTAATCCTAGCACTCTAAGAGGCTGAGCCTGGTGGACTGCTTGAGCTTAGGAATTTGAGACCACCCTGAGCAAAAAGTGAGACCCCGTTTCTACTAAAAATAGAAAAAGTAGGGGCAGCGCCAGTGGCTCAATGAGTAGGGCACTGGCCCCATATACTGAGGGTGGCAGGTTCAAACCTGGCCCCGGCCAAACTGTAACAAAAAATAGCTGGGTGTTGTGACAGGCACCTGTGACAGCTACTTGGGAGGCTAAGGCAAGAGAATAGTCTAAGCCCAGGAGTTGAAGGTTGCTGTGAGCTGTGATGACACAGCACTCTATCTAGCGTGATAAAGTGAGACTCTGTCTCTACAAAAAAAAAAAAAGAAAAATGAAAAAAATAGAAAAAGCGAGGCAAGAGGATGGCTTGAGTCCAAGAGTTGGAGGCAGCTGTGAGCTCTGATGCCTGATGCACGGCACTCTATCCAGGGTGACAGCTTGAGACTGTCTGGAAAAAAAAATAAAAAGCAAAAATAGGCTAGGTGTGGTGGCTCATGCCTATAATTCTAGCACTCGGGGAGGCTAAGGCTGGTGGATTGAGCTCAGGTGTTTAAGACCATACTGAGCAAAAGCAAGACCTTGTCCCTACTAAAAATACGAAAACTAGCTGGGCTTTGCAGCAAGTGTCTCTAGTCCCAGCTGCTTGAGTTTGAGGTTGCTGTTAGCTATGATGATGCCACAGCACTCTACCCAAAGCAATAGAGTGAGAGTCTGTCTCCAAAAACAAAGGCAAAAACACAGCCAGTGTTTTCCAGCTTTTTTAAAGGACAAAAGTACATAGACCTTTCAAATCATCGAAAATGTTAAAACTTCTTACTTCATGGATACTTGGAGGCACAGGAATCCTAGCTATGCTGTACTAAAATTTCAGAAACTGACTCTTTAAGAAACATAAAACATCCAAAAGACCAACTTTTATAGGCACCACTTTACTTTTCAAAATGTGTCACTTCTCCACGGTAAAACAGTGAATAAAGTACTCTGCATTGTTCATATCCAGGAGTATAAAAAGCATATGCTTCCATGGATTAAAAAAATGGTTTTAAGGGTGGTGCCTGTGGCTCAAAGGAGTAGGACACCGACTCCATATATCAGAGGTGACAGGTTCAAACCCAGCCCTGGCCAAAAACTGCAAAAAAAAAAAAAAAAAACGGTTTTAAAACATGAGAGAAAGTGTTTCTCTGGCCTGTTTTAGTCCATTCCAGCAGGATTTGTAGTATTAAGGCCAGAAACAAAACTGTTAGAGTCTGGCGCACTCCTAGTCTGACAGAAAACAGTATGAAATATTTTAATTCTTTATTATTGTGGAAGAAATGGTGGAGATGAATAGATAACCTTCATCCTTCTTAATTCAGGGGTCAGAATTCTTGTACAGGTACCTAGTAGGTTTCATTTAGTTGTAAGGCCACCAATATTCACTGAGTTTACAGGGTCTTTTCACTTGGATTCCTTGTCCATTCCTCTCCCGACCATATTTGTGAATGTACTTAATGCCCAGGGTGACTGATAAGAACATGAAGGCTGAATTAAGACAAATTGAATCCAAATCACTAAAGGACTGCTTCCTATCTGGATGCTGAATAGTTGATGGTAATGAATATGATAGTTTTAACTGTCTGATAATAAGGAGATGGGCCAGTGTACTAAACCAATGAAAGTGAGATGAATGTGTTAGTATTTGCTCCCAACAGGGAATGCAGCCTGTCACTTTAAATTCTTATTATCAAGTAAAAACCAGAAGCACAATGAATCCAGATGTCTGCAAAGTTCTGAGAAACTTGGAGCAGCAATTTTGGTGAAGGAAAACCAAAGGAGGGCTTGTGTTAATTCTGTCCTATCACATTTATCTGTTGGTATTCTTTTGGATCACTCTGAAATGCTACATACTAGTATCCAGAAAAAATGTCTGAATGGCAAAGTCCTTTTTTAAAAGTTTATATATCCTGACTTTTTAACATGGTTTTCACTTTACATAAAGTCCAATAATACAATGATACAATGATATGTCCTCTGCCTAAATTCAACAGTTAACACTCTGCATTTCTTCTACCTTCCTAATCTACATATATTATTTGAATCACTGAAAATTAGTTGAAGAAATTATGACATTTCCACCCCAAACACTTCAATGTATATCTCATTAGGACATTCTCTATATGGCTTAAGGTGGCTATTTTAAATATTAGTAATAGTAATCTTCTAACAAAGAGGTCAGCAAACTGTGGTCTGTAGGCTAAATGTGGCTGCTGCCTTAAAAGGTTTATTGGAACACAGTCATACCCATTCATTTACATATTGTCTGTGGCTGCTTTTGTCCTACAACAGCAGAGGTGAATAGCTGCCATAGAGACAATATGGCCTGCAAGGCCTGAAGTATTTCCTGGTTGGCCTCTTACAGAAAGTTTACCAACCACTACTCTAATAAATACACATATGGAGACAGTAACAAAATCTTCATGCCAAAGGATTTGGATGTCATTTTCGCAAAGCAAGTGTACATGTCTCAGGTAAAGACGTTTTTCTTTTTTGAGACAGGGTCTCTGTGTCACTTGGGCATCACCATAGCTCACTGCAACCTCAAACTCCTGGGCTCAAGCAGTTCTCCTGCCTCAGCCTTCGGAGCAACTGATGCTACAGATGCATGCCAACATGCCTGGCTAATTTTTTTTTTTATAAAGATGGGGTCTTGATGTTGCTCTTGCTCACGCTGATCTGGAACTCCTGGCCCCCCAAAGTGCAAGGATTATAGGCATGAGCCACCACATCCAGCCAAGTAAAGAAGTTTCTTCCTCTAGTGTGTAGGTTTTGTGCTGCCATTAACTGTGTAAGATAGATAGCTGGGTGGCTGTGCTTGGGAGGTAAAAGCGGAACCAAAGAGCATCTACTAACACCCACTGCATACTTACCTTGTACAGGGCCCTGTGATAGGTGCTGTGATATAACAGAGGCATCTTTATTTTATCCAGTTTCATTGATGAGGACACTGGGGGTTAGATCAGAAAATTTGCTCAAGTCATGTAGATATTACAGAGAAAAACCAAGGACCTAAATCTCTCTCCAAAGAGAGATTCAGTTAAGATTCCCTAGGAGGAATTCTCAAACAGTTTTAGTCACGACTCACAAAGGAGCACTTTGGGTTTCTCTGGGCTTCCAGTACAAAACCACGGTAATATCCTTGGGAGAAAGCAACTAAGTCCTATCTTTAAAACATTGTTTGTGCTGCTTTAAAGAATACCTGAGACTGGTTAATTTATAAACAGAAATTTATTGGCTCATAGTTCTGGGTGCCGGGAAGTGGAAGATGCCTGCAGGTTTCGTAATTGTGATTCGAAGATGGTGTCTGGAACACTGTATCTCTATCTTCATATGGCAGAAGACAGAAGAACGAAGAGACAGCAAACCCACTTCTTCAAGCCCTTTGTATAAAGGCATTAATCCACTCCTGAGTACTGCGCCTTCACCAATTAAATATGTCTTCAAGCCCTACTCTACCAACACTCTCACACTGGGGATTTTGTTTCAACCTATAAATTTTAAAAGGGACACAAAATTTCAAACCATAGCACATAGTGGGAACAGGATACTTGGTATCCTATAATGAAAAGCACTTCAGAAAAGCTACCTTAAACACTTTAATCATTTATTCTGTAAAATGGGGGTAATTCCTATCCTGGTTACTTTGGAGAAAATAGAATATTAAAAAGCTTTGAAAGCAAAGCACTCAATATAAAATTATATTGTTTAGTTTGTATCTTTATCTAAGCAAGTATGCCTCAGAACCAATTTGGCTATCTCATTCTTTAGGTCTCTATTTCTCAAATTTTTAAGAATCACTTAAGATGCCTGTTAACTCAGATTCCCAGGCCCCAGACCCAGAGATTTCTTCCATAGGCCTGTGTGGGATGCAGGAGTCAGAACTCCAGCTGATTCTGATGCAGACAATCTGGTAGCGTAACTTTTGAAAAATACTGCTTTGAGATATAATTAATGTTTTATGAAATAGCTATTAAAAAGGAATACTTTATTATTAAAAAGAAACTTTAAAAAAAAGTCTCACTCTGTTGCGCCGGGTAGAGTGCAACACCTCAGCATAGCTCACAGCAACCTCCAACTCCTGGACTCAAGCGATCCTCTTATCTCAGCCTCCCAAGTAGACAGGACTTACAGGCACAAGCCATCACACCCGGCTAATTTTTTTTCTGTTTTTAGTACAGACAGGGTCTTTCTTAGCTTAGGCTGGTCTCAAACTCTTGATCTCAAGCATTCCTCTTTCCTTGGCCTCCCAGAGTGCTAGGATTACAGCCATGAGCCACTGTGCCTAGCCCAATAAGAGACTTTTTCTGTAACAATAACTAATGGATACTGTAAGATAATTCAAATAGTACTAAAAAATAGAAAGTAAAAAGTAAAGGTTCACTCCTCACCACCCACTCTTCTCACCACTTTCGGATACATTTTAATGATGAGCTTTCAGGACTTTTTCTATGCCTACATAACCATATACAATTAACAGTGCAACAATTAACAGTGGGGATGCATTCTGAGAAATATATCATTAGGCAATTTCCTCATTGTGTGAACATCACCTAGATGGTATAGCCTTCTAGACACCTAGGCTATATGGTTATCAGCCTGCTGCTCCTAGATTACAAACCTACACAGCATGTACTATACTCGATATTGTAGGCAACTGTAACATCAAATTATTTGTGTATCTGAATGTAAAAAAATAAAAGTGACCAAAAATGTTGGAAATCTTTGGTAAGAATTATTTCCTACTCTTATTAAAGATTTGATTATAAACACTACTGGTCTCACCAACGCTATTTCCATAGTTCAAAAATGTTTTTATCTGGTTGGTCAATTTCTTCCACAAGTGAACTTTTCATACTACATAGGTTATTTTTTCCTCCAAGTTGACTAGCTCTAACTTAATTTAAGTGGTGGTGACTTAAAGAATACATTATTACAGAAGTGTACCATTTCTTTTTTTAATTATTATGGGTACATAATAGTTGTACATCTTTATAGGATACATGTGATGTTTTGATACAGGCATACAATGTGAATTAATCAAATCAGGGTAAATTGGGGCATACATCACCTCAGGCATTTAACATTTCTGTGGTTAGGAACATTCCAAGTATACCATTATTCGTTCATTATAGTCACTTTGTTATACTATCAACTACTGTAACCATGAGTTAAGGTCTGTGAAAAGTACATTACAGTCTATACAAAAACTAATTACTCATGGTATTAATTTCCTAAGGCTTAGCTAGACAATAAGCTAAGAATAGGCAACACATAGGCTCTGTGTGCATGCAGAGGGCGATAGCCACATACACCAGGGCTGGTGGGTTCGAACCCAGCCTGGGCCTGCTAAACAAACAAGCAAGAATGACAACACCACCATCAATAACAAAAAATAGCCCAGTGTTGTGGCAGGCATCTGTATTCCCAGCTACTTGGGAGGTTGAGGCAAGAGAATCACTTGAGCCCAAGAGCTTGAGGTTGCTGTGAGCTACCACAGGGCGACAGAGTAGAGTAGAGAGCGACAAAGTAAGACTCTGTCTCAAAAAAAAAGAAAAAAAAAATTAGGCAACATGTCTTTTTTTTTTTTTTTTTTGAGACGAGCTCACTTTGTCACCATCAGTAGTGCCATGGCATCACAGCAACCTCAAAGTCTTGGGCTCGAGTGATTCTCTTGCCTCAGCCTCCCAAGTAGCTGGGACTACAGGTACCCGCCACAACACCAGCTATTTTTTAGAGACAAAGTCTCACTCTTGCTTAGGCTGATCTCGAACTCGTGAGCTCAGGCAATCCACCAACCTCAGCCTCCCAAGTGGTGGGATTACAGGCATGAGCCACCATACCCAGCCCCAGGCAACTTTTTTTTTTTTTTTTTTTTTGAGACAGAACCTCAAGCTGTCGCCCTGGGTAGAGTGCCATGGCATCACAGCTCACAGCCACCTCCAATTCCTGGGCTCAAGCGAATCTCCTGCCTCCGCCTCCCAAGTAGCTGGGCCTATAGGCGCCCGCCACAACGCCCGGCCATTTTTTGGTTGCAGCCGTCTATTGTTGTTTGGCGGGCCCAGGCTGGATTCGAACCCGCCAGCTCAGGTGTACGTGGCTGGCGCCTTAGCCCGTTGAGCCACAGGCGCCGAGCCTCAGGCAACATGTATTATCTTTGTATATTCTTACTATCTGGAGTAAAGCTTAATTTGTTAAATATATTTGTTAAACTGAATAAACATGTTATGTTATCCGTTTATATCTTCCTTTAGACATAAACAGCAAAGTTTTTGAAGGCATCTTATATGATCAGAGTCTAACACAGAACCCACCACATAGAACCATTTGTGGAATGAACATGCAATGTCTGTAACAATGGTTTTGTACTTATGTATGGGAGTTAAATTTACACTAAGTATCTTTTTATAGGTCTTGTCTTCTCAACATGACCACTAGCCTTGAAGGTAGGGTTGGTTCTTTCCATATCAAGCCTAACAAAAATGTTTGATGATATTGAGAAAAAAAGATGCATACCAGAATGTCTAATATGAATGGTAGACTGTAAACATTTCCAAACTGTACCTGGAGTAAATTGTAATGGAAAGTGCTCTTAAGTAAATGACTCATTTTTTTCTTTTTAAAGAGATAGAGTCTCACTTTTTCGCCCTCAGTAGAGTGCCGTGGCGTCACACTGCTCACTGTAACCTCCAACTTCTGGGCTTAGGCAATTCTCTTGCCTCAGCCTCCCGAGTAGCTGGGACTATAGGACTCGCCACAACGCCTGGCTATTTTTTTCTATTTTGCAGTTCAGCTGAGGCCGGGTTTGAACCCGCAACCTTCGGTATATGGGGCTGGCGCCCTACTTGATGAGACACAGGCGCCACCCCCCCCCACCTTTTTTTAGATGAGAGTCTCACTATGTTGCCCTTGGTGAGTTCAGTGACATCACAGCTCAAAGCAACCTCAAACTCTTGGGCCTAAGCGATTCTCTTGCCTCAGCCTCCCTAGTAGCTGGGACTACAGGCGCCCACCACAACGTCCCGCTATTTTTCTGTTGTAGTTGTTATTGTTGTTTAGCAGGCCTGGGCTGGGATCCATCCTGCCCGCCCAGTGTACCTGGCCAGAGCCCTAGCAGTTGAGCTACAGGCGCTGAGCTCATTTTAATTTTTATTTATTTTACTATGTTTTTTAGAGACACAGTCTGATGTTATTACCAGCCACTGAACAGCCATTTCATGCAGGGCACTGCTGGTCAGGCCCTAACAAGGCCAGATGAGCCTATATGCCACATCTGGACATCGCTTGTTCACTTCCAAGGCCTACTGTCATAGATAAGTTTGGAAATTAGACTCCATGGCACCGGTCAAGGACCCAGGGCATTCTGTGCACTCAGTGAAGTGTTGACTAACTATAAATTTAGTCTAGAGTAAAAATGCTTTGAAGATATAACCACTTTAAGATAGGGAGATAATTGTGTAACCTTATAACCTATGAGGGGGAGTCTGTTTGACATATTCTATAATGACTAGTAACATTACTGTGAGACTATAAGAATGATAAAGAGGGCTCAGCACCTGTGGCTCAAGCAGCTAAGGCGCCAGCCACATACATCTGAGCTGGTGGGTTCGAATCCAGCCTGGGCCCGCCAAACAACAATGATGGCTGCAACAAAAAATAGCCAGGCGTTGTGGCGGGCGCCTGTAGTCCCAGCTACTTGGGAGGTGGAGGCAAGGGAATCACTTGAGCCCAGGAGTTGGAGGTTGCTGTGAGCTGTGATGCCATGGCACTCTACTGAGGGTGACAGCTTGAGGCTCTGTCTCAAAAAAAAAAGGGGGGGGAGAAACAGCAGTTCTTGGGAGAAGCTATCCACCTGCTGTCTGGAATTGTTGGCTTTTCTGTAAATAAAAGTGAAACTGTTAATCTCTCATCTGCTTCTCTGTCGACTGGCTTGGGTGACAGGCAGATGGACTCCTTGGTCTAACAACGTCATCCCCCAAACTGGAGTGTAGTGACATGATGGTAGCTCAGTGCAGCCTCAAACTCCTGGGCTCAAGTAATCCTCCCACCTAGGCCTCTCCTGTAGCTAGGATTACGGGCATTGAGCCACTGCCTCTAGCTCAATTTTCATAACAGGATGACAACCACAAATGAAACATGATCAGAAAAGAAAAATTAAAAGCCCAGGATTAAAAGAGGGACTGGTGTGACATTTATCAGGTAGTGGCATCACAACTTCTTGAGGTTTTTTGTTGTTGTTTTGAGACAGAATCTCACTATGTTGCCCTCGGTAGAGTGCCATGGCGTCACAACTCACAGTAACCTCAAACTCTTGGGCTTAAGCAATTCTCTTGCCTCAGCCTCCCAAATAGCTGGGACTACAGGCGCCTGCCACAACACCAGGCTATTTTTTTTGTCGTTGATGTTTAGCAGGCCCCGCCAGGGCCCAACCCACCAGCCTCCGTGTATGTGGCTAGCGCCCTATTCACTGAGCAACGGGTGCCCAGCCAACGTTTTCAACTGTAAATTAGATCACTAGTTACCTGTAACCAAGTACTATAAGAAGGTGCTTCTACTTGCTTAATTCCACAAAGTGGAGCACACGTGAATGAACTTTAATTGTGAAGAGCCTTAAGTCACTGGGTTCTAGTCCTAGTCCCAACAATACACTAGATATACAAATATCTACTAAAAATAACAAGGTTACTATCGCATGGGGCTTTTATGATTATTAAAAAAAAAAACATAAGGAAAAGACGTTACTAGCATAGCACGCGTGGAAGAGGCAGCGAGGTTCCTCCTCTTCCTGTCCTTCTCCAGGGCAAGATGACGCGCGAAATAACTTACCTTACGGTCTGATTTTTTCTTTCGTTCCTTTTTTTTAAGCTGGTGACGGGGTGGCGACTTTCAGTGCCAAATATTTTGAATGACCTATCACTAGCCCAAGTCCAACATTAACAGCCTAAATACATATTTTTTAATTAGACCTGTTAATCACGCTCTCTATTCTAACTCGACTCACAAATTCACGTTAACCCAGCCACAAAAGTGAGTTACGGGGAGCCCAAGCGGGGGGCCACTGTTCTCCAAGAGACCAGCAACCTGGGCAAGTGCCGGGAGTGGACACATTGGTTTCTGCTTTTGCCCAGTACAGGGTGGATGCGGGAGCCGCGACGCGCCGGAGTCCTCCCCCAGCTGCCTCGGAGCCGCGCCTTCCAGCAAAGATGAGCTGGGAGCTACTAAGACCGTGGTCGGAGCCGCGCCTTCCAGCAAAGATGAGCTCGGCGCTACTAAGACCGTGGTCGGAGCCGCAGCCACAGCCTCTTCTCACCCACCCGCCCACCTTCCCGAGTGAGGTTCTCCACCTCCCGCGGGGTTTGGTCCACTCCTAAGCCCGCAGCTCTCTGCAGAAGAGCAACACCAAGCTGGCAAGCATAAGGCCCACAGCTGGAAGAAGCAAACGTTTCTGCCACCCTTCTAACCAGCAGTACCAATAGCAACCGGGCTGCGACCTTCCACTCCTTGTTCCGCTCCTTCCGCTTGAGATTTGCTTCCGCTTCCGGCTTGCCTTGCCGGCGCCGCCGGGAAGCGCTTTGCATTGTGGGAACTCCTTCCTTTCATGCTCCCCGGCCATCTTGGCGGCTGGTCTTGGTGAGTGCGCTCCACCGGACCGAGGTTTAAGCCCCGCGGGTAGCCTTTGGGTTACCATTTGGAACTTCGGATCCTAAACTTCCTGTCTTGTCCTTCGTATGTTCCAGGTTGGGGGCCGTCCCGCATCTAGGGCAGGAAGATGGTGGCCGCAAAGAAGACGGTGAGTGAGGCGGAAGGCCGATTCACGTGCGACAAGAGTCTGGGCCGGGGCCGGCAGGTCCAGCCCGCTGGCATTTGAAGGGTCCCAGAGGGAACCAGAAAGATCAG